>JABSTR010001476.1:0-54539 GCA_013339765.2 Haemaphysalis longicornis | reverse complement strand
CTTGTCTTCTGTGTCCGGTTTTTTCTGCGCTTTAAATGACCGTTATGCAATACCAACTAGCCCGAACGCAAGCCCTCCAACTAGTAGTCACCGCAACGATTCACCTGGAACGACTGCCATACCCAGCTTTCCAATTTGTTGCATTGTTAATCCCCGAAGGGGTTGCTACAAGCCTGTAGCTCCAGGTGTAGTAAAAACGCCGCTGTAGCTGAAGAGTTTGCCGCCGATTACTGGTCCCTTTTCTAGAAAAACATTGTTTTCCCGCAAGAATGGCAGCCCTTCCACGCACAGAATGACCCTGTTTAGGTGTCAGGTAAATTGAGCCTTCCTGAGAACTACAGTGAACGTGCGAAAACTAGCTTAAGTCAACAGAACTCCTCGACGTAAAGCGAAGTCGACGAACTGTCCCCTGTTTAAATCGACCAAAATGATCAAATATTAAGGATGCTAGCCGACCAGCCGCATATGCTAGCCGTGTGGTTTACTTGTGTACGTTGACGTTCGCATAGCGGAGATGCAGTTTTAGATTGAACCGTGAATTTTTGCTGCTGGCGCGTGTTATAGGCAGTTATCGGCACAATACCGCTACTTTTTATGCGAGCAGTCACGGGCTCCATCGCGAGCGAAGTGTTGCTGCCCAGTTATGGCTATAAAGTTAGTCCCAGCTGACGGAGCGCACCGTCAATACACGGAAATGTTTGGCACGGTGGCTCCCATTATCGCCGGATGCGATTGGAACGTCGCTTTCTATAATGCTGATCGCGCTCTTTAGCACCTCTTGAGAAGTCAGCGTACTAGCGGGTTGACCGCAGAGGATGCATGAAGTTTTTTCACCTTCATAAATCATCTCCATGATTGCCACCTTGAAGCATTTCCCTTTGCACTTTTCCATTCTGTTTTCTTCTCAAGCATCACTTATTCAATAAAGAAGGATTTGTTTTGTTTTTATGTACGACTGTCTTTCTTGGTCTACCTAAAGGGGAAAATTCAGGTTGTCTGTGTGTCCATCTGTTGGCAAAGCCTTTCGTAACTACAGGATATTTGGCATGCTTGTTCTTGTAAACACATCTCAGCAACAAGAAAATATTGGGCATATCTGGGAGAAAAGATTACCACATGACTGATACTGGCAGGGTTCTTTAAAGTAACAATATACCTGGCCTCCATTTGTGTGAGAGCAAATATAAAACGCCTTAAAACAATACACAATCAAACAGTACCAAATGGGCTCGTGCTCGAGCCTGGATGTCCTGCGACAGCCAAGCACAACCTTAACAAAAGGTTTCAACGCATGGTCGCAAGCGGTGCGAACGCTGGAAAGTTGAAGTTACACCACTTTTAACTCTTTTACCATAAAATACTCAAGACTACAAGGTGGGCGTGGAGGAGATGAAGGACGGTTATGTGGGAGCGGTTGAAAATGTCGTCTTCGGACGACATTTAAAGCGGAGCAAGCAGATACGTGGCCATTACATTATTGGTCACAATTAGGTAAGCTTTAACCGCCATGTTAGGACTCTGGTTCTCTTTTTGAGGGCGGTCGGCTCGGCAGTTGCGGCCGATTCGCCTCCGGTTTGTGAAATTTCAGAGCCCATGGTGTTTTCGTGAAGCAGACGGCGGCGCAGTCCACTGAGGGCTTTACGTCGTCTCCTCCCTCTACGCTGGTACCAGAAAAGCGAGATCCCATGGGCCTTGGAAATCGAGACAGAAGTGTATTGACGCTGTAAGGTCCACTTATGAGATTAGCAGCCGGGCGCCCGGGCTGCGCGTGAGAACCCGCCGCTCTGTCTAGCGACGTAGCACTGCCGACACTGCGCTGCAACCGCCGCTAATTCGTCACGGCGCGCACGGGAGACGGATCGTCTGGCCCACCGCATACCTCAAGGATAATTCCCCATTGAGAAAGCAAACGGCGCCGCCGGATTCCCGGAATGTCTGCTCGACTGGTGGGATTACCGGCGTCTCCATTGTTGTCGCGCCCTGGTCAGCATGACGCTCTGTCGCCGTCTTTCGCTTTCACCCCGCGGGGTCGCCCGAACTTGCTCGTCTGCGAGCGTGCCGTTGACCCGAAGATAGCGGCGCCTCATTGAATATTCCGTGACGTGGCTGAGTGACAGCTGTCTACGTGAATTCGGGCACTCCCATACGCGTGTACGAACGCTACAGGGCGTTCCCGAGAGAGGGTGATCTCGAGGTTTATAAGGCCGAACTTGGCCGTTGGAAATCGTTCTTGTCTGAGCGCTGAGCTGGCAGTTCCCGGCGGGACAAGCAGTCTTGACCGCTAACGCTAGGTTGGGAGTTGTTAGCCCCCTAGTCGAGGTTAAGATCGCGTCGGAGGTTTAGGGTGCAGCGCCCGTACCGGGCAACTAGACGGATCTTGCGGCGAGACAGGGTCTCGGCCGTCGTTTTTCTCGAGCGGTTTGTGTACGCTCCGAGAATAGGAGAGTTAGACGAAGCTGAGGAGCTCGAGTCATTTGTGCGCACTCGGAGCTAGCGTCTAGCTGCAGTTGGAAGTCTTTTTTTTTCTTTTTATTACTCATGTACCCAGTTATCCTACTGTAAATAGCTGTACATAAACTTCCGTTTCACTTAATCAACTTCAACGCCTCGAGTTCGTCAATTCGACCGCCGTCTTCAAGAACTACAACACCATCGCCCTGCCAGCCTCCTGCCAAATCAACCGGAGCCCGGGCGATTGGGTTCCTGATCGACACCGGACTTCGGGGAAACGATCGTTACTGGCGCAGTCGGCAGGATTTGACAGAAGAAATCACCAGGCCGCAACCAGGGGCAGCAAGCGACGCAAGCCCGCCTTCATCGGCGGCGGCCGAGCTCCGCGCAGAGTGGAGCGGCAGAGCCAAGCCAGCGCACTGGGCCAACGACGCGGCGGCCGACCACCGAAGGTGCGGGTGAGTGGGATTTCTTGCGCTTCGTTGTGGCGGTATAGGCTGAGTCTTGGGTTGCATGGTAGTCACGCGGAGCATGCTGGCGAACATGGCGGCAGGAGGGGTGGTCCAAGCGGAGTCTGAAACAATAATTATTAGACGAATGGAGTTGGAGTTTCAGGAGCGAGAGAGAAAGGCAGCGGAGAGAGAGAGAAAAGAAGCGCGCGAAGCAGAGGAAAGAGCGCGAGAAGCGGAGGAGCGCGAGAGAAAAGAAGCGCGCGAGCGCAGCAAGAGCGCGGAAGCGGCGGAGCGAGAGAGAAGAGAGGCGCGAGAATTTAAGGAGCGCATGCAAAAGCTGAAGCTCGAATCTGAAGAGCGGTTGCGAAGGTATGAGTTGGAGCTGGAGCGGAGAAGGCAGACGCCCTTGCGCTCGGACACCACGAGCAGAAACAATGGGGCACAGGCCCAGCAAGTCGTGTAGCGACCGCGAAGTTGAATGGTTCCGGCCAGTGTTCGGAAGTTGAACATTGCGGTGAGAAAGTAAGCAGCCATGACTCCCTGCACGAGGCTAGCATTTCCGCCGGTGTCGAACACGTGGAGACGGACATTGGGATGAGGAGCGACGAAGTAAGCGCGTCCGGGGATACCATAGAGCGGTGTAATGAAGTGATGCTCGAACATGATGAGCGGCCTCGCAGGCAAAGTTTGGGGATGGTGCTGCAGCGCATAAGGCAGAACCCGTCGAACAGGCCCAGTTATGCACTGACAGCAGAGTTGAATGGGGCAAGCTCGTTTTTCAACTCGAAGCCGCGCGAGAACGAGATAAGCAGCCGTGGCTGCGCACAGTTGGCGATCGACTCAGCCGGGAACAGCTGCATGGAAGGCGAAGCGAGCACGCGGAGCATCCCAGCGAGCGCGTCCGGCGTGGGAGCAGAGTCAAGGGGTAGCCCCTTTGTCGCGGGTGTAGAGCCGCCAGCTGCTTTTGCTCCGGACTCTGCGCTAATGCATGCTGAACTTGCTGGCACGGGCGGTACCCAAATTCTAATCGGTGAACCGGAGGAGACTGGAGTCGCGCAGGAAAGTCTTGGGGCCCGCCGCGCTCCCAATTACGCTCGAAAGTTGCACGAGAAAGCGAACTCCGTGTCGGGCGTTCAGGAGCTCGCCCAGAAGAGAAAGGAGATAGAAGACGAGAAAGCATGTGACGAGACGGAGCGAAAAAGAGACGGATTTAACGATACGGAAATGCCGCGTGAGTTTGGTAGTCTTGATAGTGAGAGTGTAACCGAGGAGGTTGATGGAGAACCCCAAAACGCATGCGTGGAGACTGCGAAACCAAGAATAAGAGCTCCCGAGGAGGTGCGAAGGAGAGGGAAAAACCATGCGAGGAGGCAGCTACAGTTGAAAGAGAGGAACGAGACGCAATCGGCGATCTCGCGAAACCGGTGTCTGAGATACAGCTTCGTAGTTTAGTGTTGGTTGCGCCATTACCGAGATTTAGTCGGGACCGCGCTGGATGGGTTGACGCACTAAGTTCTGCGACCTGGCAGTGTGTCACAGGCCCTAGTTCTGAGTTGTGCCAGGATGAGTGCGTGCTGGGACGGCTGAAAAACTGTCTTGGTCAGGCCGCTGCTCAGAATGCACATAGCGTGCACGAGCGGTTTTTGGTAATGACAGGTGCTTGTGAGGTTGTTGTTGTGGGGCAGTCTGTGCGTAAGGGAAAGAATGATCCCGAGAAGGTCGTCGCGTTCGCGGGCCGCCATTACGCTCCAGCATCAACCCTGCGCTCACGCTGCCAGCGCGCAGCATTGCCTTACGTTGGGGCATTGGAGAGGCATGGCCACTTGGCCTATGGGACAGGAAGCGAAGTCGCATTTTGCGATACCACTCCGTCTTCCCCGAAGTTGTGTTCGCCTCATGGGGCTAAATTGTCGAGACTTGCGTTGACATTGCAACGCTACGCGGTCTGGATCATCTGCAGAGGGGGCGGGAAGTACGCGAATGCACTCCCCTGCTTTCAGATTGTTGCTTGGGGAGGCTAGTATTGAATTGCCTCCGAGCCTTAACACCGCCACGACGGACGTGAACGTTCCCGTTCACCCGTCCTTTTTCGTTGGTGGTGTGTGTGTGTGTGTGCCGCGGTTGTGCGCGACGAGAGGCCTTGAGTGCTCGATCCGTGCACCGAATTGATCGATCCGCGCACGAACTGAACTTTCTGTGCACCGCAAGTGAGCGAAAGCACAGCCGAACATTCTTGAAGGAACGTTATCAGGCTACGCCGTCAAGGAGGACATTTGCGCGCGTGCGCATAGTGACAATGCAAACTTTCTTAACGTTTTATTTTTTTGTTTACTGCAAAATTGCCCGTGTTCTTTGCCAGTCCTTATTCCTTTTGTTCTTGTTGTCGAGTGCCGGAATGATTGTGCGTGTTTGCAGTTATAGCGCGCATCAGTGTTTTAGGTTGAGTTGTCTCGTTGTTCGTGGCGTTTACGCGCTCCGGAGACACGACCCAATTTCTTTTTACTCGCACTTAGTGTTTTTAGCATTTTTTTGGTGTGTTTCCGGTTGGCTGGAGTATTCCGTCCCTGTTGACGGCTTGTGAATAGGTTGTGTTTGTAGCTTAGGTGAGACAGAGTTCGGATCAGCTGAACTGCAGAAAAAGCACGGGGCTCATTTGTGGTTATACCTTGCTCCTTCCACGTGTTTTTTTTTTATTTGGTTGTTTGTGCCGTTGTTACTGCGGAAGGAGGAGAGTGAGAACGAGTGGCCCTTTTAAATTCTTTTCGGATTGACTGAACCAAGAGGTCCAGTAACCCTCTTAAAGGGGGGAGTTGTAAGGTCCACTTATGAGATTAGCAGCCAGGCGCCCGGGCTGCGCGTGAGAACCCGCCGCTCTGTCTGGCGACGTAGCACTGCCAACACTGCGCTGCAGTCGGCGCCAATTGGTCACGGCGTGCGCGGGAGACGGATTGTCTGGCCCACCGCATGCCACAAGAATGATCCCCCATTGAGAGGGCAGACTGCGGCGCCGGATTCCAGGAACGCCTGCCGGACCGTGCATGTAGTGGGATTACCGGCGTGTCTCTATTGTTGTCGCGCCCTGGTCAGCATGACGCACGTCGCCGTCTTTCGCTTTTCCCCCCGCGGGGTCGCCCTAACTTGCCGTCTACGAGCGTGCCGTTGACCCGAAGATAGCGGCGCCTCATTGAATATTCCGTGGCGTGCTGAGTGACAGCTGTCTACGTGAATTTCGGCACTCCCATACGCGTGTACGAACGCTACAGGGGCGTTCCCGAGAGAGGGTGATCTCGAGGTTTTAAAAGGCCGAACTTGGCCGTTGGAAATCGTTCTTGTCTGAGCGCTGAGCTGGCAGTTCCCGGCGGCAAAGGAGTCTCGACCGTTAACGCTAGGTTGGGATTTGTGAGCCCCTAGTCGAGGTTAAGATCGCGTCGGAGGTTTAGGGTGCAGCGCCGCACCGGACAACTAGACGGATCTGCGGCGAGACAGAGTCTCGGCCGTGTTTCTCGAGCGGTTTGTGTACGCTCCGAGAGTAGGAGAGTTAGACGAAGTTGAGGAGCTCGAGTGATTTGTGCGCACTCGGAGCTAGCGTCTAGCCGAAGTTTGAAGTTTTTCTTTTTATTTCTCATATACCCAGTTTTCATACTGTAAATAGCTGTACATAAACTTCCGTTTCACCTAATCAAATTCAGCGCCTCGAGTTCGTCAATTCGACCGCCATCTCCAAGAACTTCAACACCATCACCCAGCCAGCCTCCTGCAAATCAACCGGAGCCCGGGCGATTGGGTTTCCTGATCGACACCGGACTTCGGGGAAACGATCTTTACTAGAGGTGTAGCTTTCGCACGGGTGTTGCAGGCGCGCTTCCAGTTTCTTTTTCGCGTCCTCAGAGCGAGCTGCGGATGTCCCAAAAATCTTCCTGATCTCTGTTGTAAAGGTCGTCCAATCGGGTAGGCGTCCCGCGTTATTGAGGTACCACGTCTTTGCGATTTCGGTGAGGGAAACGCCGACAGTCAGCCGTTTTAGCTTTTCGTCCCACCCGTTATATGCGCTGACTCTCTCGAAGTTCTAAAACCACTCTTCTACATCATCCCCACGAAGGCCAGCGAAGTAGGGCGGATCTCGCTGGCGGCTGATAAAACATTGCGGGGGAGGCGTAGCCGAGGCGCTGGCTGGATCGAGCGTCATGGGCATGGTCTCCTGAGGCAGACGGTGGCCCGAACGGAGCTCCAGGAGTGGCGCTGCAGAGGTAGACTGTGTGATCGAAAGGCACCCTCCACCACGTGAGAGACGATGGAAAGCGTGACCGGTTTATTCGGACACTCGGACGAAAAACCTCCATCATGGGCTGACGATGATTATATACAGGTGATGATGATGCTGGGGCCATGAGAGCTAGCACTGATGATAATGTACCCACTACGAGGAAATGTCCGTAATGTGTTGAAGAGCACAGAGTCGTTGTCAGGGTGTCTCACAATATATATATATATTTATGAATATTTATATGTATATATATAGCGAATCAGAAATGGGAAATGAGGGGCTCGGTGAAATAGACAGAAAATAAGGGTTGGCAGTCAAGAAAACCTCGGAAAGCAAACGGGAGGTTTTGGTGGGTCATTGGAACAGATGAATTTTTTGAGTCAGAAAGAAAGTGGTGAAAAAATGCCCGCCTGGTGGGATCCCGACGGGCTTTTATAACCACACACACACACACACACACACACACACACACACACACACACACACACACACACACACATATATATATATATACATATATATATACAGAAAGAAATGCCGGCAGTCTACAATGCCAAAGAAGGCATAGGGGAACAGTTAGACGATTTATTACCGTTAGTGACGTTACATTATTTTTTATTTAATTATTAATTACGTGAGAAAGAAAGAAAGAAAAACACGCGCCCAGAGTGGGGACCGAACCCACGCCTTTCGATTAGATCTCGAATGCCTTACCAATTCGGCTATCTGGGCGACTGTGTTCTCCTTCGCTTTCTGGGGTATTTATATTTACTACAACTGTATCTGCGCTTGAGGTTGGTAGCCAGCGCCACTCAGCCTACACGGGGAGAAGGGGACCTTCTTTTTAACCCCGGGGCGTGACGCGAAGGTCTACAGCCTGTCATAAGCGGGCAACTGGCGCGAAACCCTCTTATGCTACCTTGGCATCTTAAAACTGAGCGAGCACCCTTGTAATGTCTCAATTGCGAGAATCCTAGCCCTCTGGGTTCATTATATTTACTTTGGTTCTTTGGACACTCAAGTGCTTGCCGGCTGGAGAGGAACGCATGGCAAACTTCCCTTCTGGGATGTAAACACATACGTGGATGATGTTCTGAACGCCGGTCTGCGGCATCAGAATTTCCTGGGGCGCTTCGACCCACTCCATGTTCCACCATTTGGCCTGCATAACAGCCACGATAAAGACTACGGTCCGGTCCGCTTTGGGACTTCCAACTTCACAGGCCTCAGCAATGTCATTCGAGTGCCATGGAGAGACCAGTGTGCAAGTGTCACCGAGGAATTTCCGGACAGGATCAACGTCTCGTGCCACGTCAACTTCAAGACAATCAGGGTGCATCAGTCTTGTGCCATTTTGTGGTTTCTTGCACACCCAACAGTGCAGGCTCGAAGGCCTTCAAACTGGTCTCAGTTTCAAGTCTTTTAACGTGGTTTTTTTAGAACACACGGTTGTTCTTTTGCAGTTGGTTTGTATAGCCTTCCACTATGCGTTTATTCACATTATTATAAGCCCATGGCCCGAACATTTCACACAAGCGCAATTTTTTTTCTAAGCAGAAATGAAGTTTCGCGATGCTTTTAAGGATTCCCTACCTTGAAATTTTCTACAGGTCACCCTGAAACATATAACATGTGTGACCAGGATAACGTTTTCGCAAATTGTAAATATAGTAATCATAACGGATCCCTGCCGTTTTACGAATGGGGTTTCAATGTATTTATACAGATATTGCGGAACTGCAAACATCAAGTCACGTACTTTGTCTAGTAGCTTAAAGGGCATAGGTCACCGGCTCCAAAACAACTCACAACACACTGCAGTGTCGATTACAAAGTCTCCAGAAAATTCAGTGAAGATGAAACTTCAATTCGATCGGTCACAGTCTGACCAGGTGAACTGCTCAACAGAAATTAGGGCCGAACGAAGGAATGAATATTCAATTGGAGGATATCAGTGTGGTTAAGGGGTACGTAGTACGCCGTCTATAAGCTTTCGCTAACCATTTACGTCAATTTTTCGCAAATATCAGACTTTAAGTATTCATTGAACGTATGGTCACCGAGAGGACTTTGGTGCTAGGCTGAACGTGATACTCAGCGAAACGTCTTAGGGCTTCGAGTTCTCAAAACAGTATTTTTTGCGTTTTGAGCATAGGGAAAAACCTATTCAAATTGCGCGAAAAAATAATTCCCGACGACTTAGTTTCACTTGGCTGTATACTGCCATTATATAGGTGGAATTCAGTAGCCCCAATTCACAATGACATTTTCCAGCTATAATTTCTGAAAAATAAGAGGTTGGGTGAAGCAGTGAGGAGTAGTCATTTGACTTACCGTAAATTTTTTCGAATTACTCCTTCCTGTGTAAACATGCTATTACAGCATGCTTACAAGAAGAATTCAGAACATTGTATTGGGAACAGGTGGGAGTAAGGGTTAATGGAGAATACCTCAGTAACCTGAGATTTGCTCATGACATTGCCTTCATAAGTAACTCGGGGGACGAATTGCAAAGCATGCTTACCGAACAAACAGGGTAGAACCGTGGGCCTGAATATTAATACGCCAGGGTCACTCAGTCTGTAATGACGGCTCCCACTTTGACATGGTCCAAAATAGAGAGCAGAATATCGTGTGACACGCAATCAAATGCCTTTTGAAGGTCTAGTTGAAAAATGGCGACGGCATCTCCAGTGGCGTCACAACACTCAAGTACACACCTCGCTGTGTGTATGGTTGTTGTGACGGTGCGTCCTTTGATGCCGCACGTCTGGTGCGGTCCAACAAGTGTTGTGATAACTGTTTGCAGCCTTTGCGCAAGCACCTTCACTGAAATCTTGTAGTCTACGTTAGTCAACGCTATTGGTCGGTATGACGTGACAGACTTTAATTTTCTGTTTTTGGTATCAAAACTGTGTGCGATGGCGCATACGATGGTGGAAGGGTTTTCATTCGAAATGCTTCATTAAATATTGCCGTTAAAATAGGTGAAACCTCAGCTTTGAAATGCTTACAGAAGGACGCGCTTAGCCCGTCTTGGCCGGGAGACTTTCAAGGGTTTAAGGTATCTCTAGCTGCCTCTACTTCAACAGATATGGGTTGTTCCAAACTGTTTTTTCGTTCGTCCTCAAGGATTGGCACGCAGCTAAGATACTCCCTTCGAAAATTTTCTAGAACAGGGCCGATACGCGAATAACTGTTGGTATATCAAAGAAAAACTGGTGAATGTCCTCTTTTTGGCTTGACGTGCGTCCTTCCCATTCAATGTTATCTATCGTGTTTTGTCGAATACGCGCTTTTTCAATTCCAAGTGCCCGTTTGGTGGGCGTTTCCCCCATCGCTCATCGCTCGGCTATCGCACGAACGAGCGCTCCGCGATAGCGTTCTTCGTCCATTAACTCAAGTTGATGTTTCAGTTTGCTTATATCATTTTTAAACACACCTGGTATTATCCCTTCATCTAAAGTTAATCTTTGAAGAGTGCGACGTAGCATCGCTTCTTTCAATTTTTTCCTGGTATCTTATGCAGCTTGACCTTTCGATGGTTTAATTTTAATTATTTATTTAAGTAATTCCCATTGTTCTCCAATTTAATTATCCTCATTTTTATTTCTCCAAGTCTTTCTCTAACTGTGTCGGTGAACATTTCGTCCTTTAAAATTTTAGCGTTTAATTTCCAGAGGTCCCAACAAATGGCAGTTTTTTTTTGTTTTCTGGGCCCAAGGCTACATTTAACAAGGCAGTGATCTGAAAACGACACTGGATGTACTCCATACGATTGGCATTTGGGGATTAATTCAAGTGACACATAAAATATGTCAAGCCGTGCGTGACTGGTTCCCTGAAAGTGGGTGAAGCGCACGTCTCGACCGCTCTCAAGGTATTTTGCCACATCTTGCAGCCACTCGTCGGCCAGCAAATCGGTACTTGCGTGCTTTTAAGTACAGCTTCTTGTCTTGTCTTGCGGGGATAACACACAGTTGAAATCTCCAATCATATTATTTGCCTCTCGTCATTAAGGTGTTGACGTGGAGGGCGAAAGAAATTCTCTCTATCCCCTCTCACGTTCGGCTCATACAGGCATATCACACGCCTTTCGACGTTATTCAACGCGAAGTCACACACAACGAAACGACCGAAAACACACCATTGAACACTGTCAACCTCCAGGCCCGAGTTCTTTTTCAGAAAAAACACACAGCCTGCGGAGTTTCCTGCAGCATGGCTGACACACGCAAATACCCAGCCGTGAAGCGCTGCACCATTCTCCCAGTCTCGTCCTCCCGTTCCACTTTCGTCTCCTGCAATGCCACCACGTCTAAATCCTGCCCAGTAAGTAGGCGGTGCACTTGACTTTGCTTCTTTTTTGCTGAGAGCCCTCGAACGTCAAGTGTAGCAAAGGTCAACTTATGCTTCAGTAGGCATTTAAAAAAAAACGAGGGTGGAGTACATGAGCATGGTGCTTACAGTTTTCGTCACGCGTCGCTATAGGTGTGTCCGTCCGCTGTCGGGCCTCCCGGATGTTGTAGTTGTCCCGGCGTTGTATACGGCGGTTTGTGGTCGGCCTGAACTTTCGGCCGTAGTCGTACGGACGACCACCGCGCGACTGTCGCCTTTTGCGGTGGCTCTCCGATGCCACCTTCTTCCTCCCCCTCCTTGTGGCCGGCCTCGTCGTGAGACCAGCTTGGCGGTCGCGTTGACGTTGCTAGCAGGAGAGGCGACGTTCCGTTTCCATCTCGTATGGTTCAGTCGCATCTGGTGTGACTCATCCAGAGGGGGCGTCAACACCACCTTCCGCCTGTTGGACAGGCAAAGGTGGAAACGCCTCTGCCTGTTGCCGGCCGTTGGCTGGGTCCTTGGAACCGTGGCCGCTGGGTCCACCTGAAGCTGGCGACGATTCCACCGTGGAATGCTCCCCCACAACTTTCGCTGCTTCCTCGGCTTCCGCTGTGCCCATGAGAAGCTCGGACGAATCCTCTCTCTCCGTGGACCCGTTCACATTCGCGTACGTCTTGACTCATTGCTCGTTTCGGTGTCCGAACCGCCGGCATCGGGAGCAGCGCGGCACCTGGAAGTCCATGCGTACGTGGCCGGCGGTGTGGCAGCGCAGGATTGGGACGACCGGGGGCCACAACGAGAGCCAGTTCACCTGCGACTGGAATTTGGTGGGGCAAGTCGTCAGTCTTCAGTCCGGCCTTTAGCTTGAGGAGCACGGTGCGGGTGGTGGAACCCTTGTCGTGCACATCTTGTACGCGCCAGCGTTCGCGGGTGACTTCACTAACTTTGCCATATGCCGCAAACGCCGCCCGAATGTTTCGTCCGCAACGCCGTACAGCAGCCATTGAAGTTTCAATTTCACCTCTTGGTCCTGCGTGTCGATGACCAGGCAGCGTCGTTTCTTCACTTGCAGTTCAACGGTAGCAAGCATCTTTTTTGTTGCTTCGGGGCTGGTAAACGTTACCACACAGATGTGGTTTATCTGATATGCCCCCAAGGCAACTACCTCGCAAAGCATGACAGACTTGGCCAGCGTGTCCCTGTTATCTTCTACTCGAAAAGGTCGAGCGCGCACATCACTATGACGCAAAACTCAGTTTAAAACGATACGCCCGGTAGGCAGAGATGCAAAATAATCTGATACTCTTCGTTATCATTCGCGTCGATCCTGTTTCTGCGGCTAGGCTGCGCTGCAATTGCCGCCCCTTGGCAGCACATGACGCTACGTCCTTTCACTACGGTGGCAGGAAGTATATTCGCTCCACTTGGACATGACCGAAGCGAACGGCAAGCAGCACTTACCAATTCGCGCCATACACCCCAAATGATAACGTTAGCCCTACGGAGTGCACCCCCAAGAGTTGCCGTGGGTATTCTAGAAAAAGTGATGCGTACATCCAGAGTAGCACTTACTCGCAGCGTTGGATTGGCCAACCAAAGAACTCATCACGATAAATGTTCACGTTCAACCATCGTCGTCGTTACATTGAGGAGTTCGTGATTTTTTATATCTGCGTAGTAGATTGGGCGTCACAATATTTTGGAGGGATTTTCGTCACTACACATACCTGCGCGTTACAATCGTGCAAATACGGTACTATTGTGTGTGACTGCTGTTGTTACAATTCTAAACAACTCTAAGCGACAGGCATTTGCATGACTAGTAGAGACCACATTAACAGACTACCTTATTTTGGTGCACGTTAAACATACCGTGGTGGGGAAAATAATGCGGAGCCCTCTACTACGGCGCACCTCACCACCTGTGTAGCGACGGTGCGTTAAACCCCACAATCAATGAAAAAGTATTCTTGCTGGTATTCAAATGTTAATTATTAAGTACAAAAAGAAATGCACAAGTGCGGCGTGAATGCACGGCCCACAAAAATGTACCAAACATTCAGGACGTCTGAGGACTTACCTAATGGTGCGAAGGCAAGGAACGCCCTTTTCAATCCTAAAATGCATTGGTTCCAATACTAGTACTTAGAATTTCTCACTGTGGTTTATTTTAAGCCTTCGCGTAACAAATATCCCACAAGCACGCATGCTTCGCGATTATCTGATTCAGTGTATTGTTGTGGGCAAAAATGCATACCAAATATTTTGGCCATATATATTCGCAATTAACGTTTCAAGCCTAACAATTTTTCGTGGGGATTTTCCAAGCACATTTCATACGGAATTTTTAGCACGGGTTCGGGTAAAACACTCGTCAGGGTGATTCCTGGGCTCCGTTGAGGTGCTCATGCTAGAAGGGAAATTTTGCCAAAGAAGGCTCAGTTTTCTATTTACAACGAGTGCCTAGTGCTCATCTTGGCTGTAGGGAAGGTTCGTGTCTACATTGATGGCCCGCCTTTCGTAATTTATTTGGACCACCAGCATCAGGAGTATTTACAATCCACAAGCATGTCAACGACCGTTGTGCGATGGAAGTAATCTTTGCAAGAGCGTTGCTTTTCTCATACTTAAAATTCCTGAGTCACTGAGCTCTGCTTATGTGCCCCTGAGGCCCAATCTTAGAAATTATCAGACTTCTTTATTCCTACTTTGCGTTTGCTATTCTTTATTCCCTTTAATTTACGTTTCTATGTCTTTTCGCGCCGGTTGCATCGACAGGTGAACTGGCTGCACTTCACGAGACATCGCCACCAAAAGCACAGTTACTCGTAGCAGTTGTGCACCTGTTCTGCTCAAGTGCCGTCGTGTTTACCTGTCACGAGGCACCCACCCAGCAAACTTTTATCCTTCTTCTGGCAGGGCGGCGTTCATTCAGTATGGCGTTTATCGTGCTAGGCTTCGACAGGGAAGAGTCAAGTTCTTCCCTTCTCTTCTTTACGTTCGCCTGGCTGGTTGAGCGATAGATGGATGCCGCAACATGGGGAATGAAGACGAACTCGTTATCTGCTGACACCTTGAGGATCAGACAACCACGACATCTGAGAGAAGAAACTGTTTAATGCATCTCCTGCTCTATTTACAATGTGTTCAGAAGAGGTTATATAGGCTTTGTAAACACAAAGGATTCCCTGCAGCCCAATCAAAGAACAGCACTTTCCCTTTCGTGAAGTTCCCATTGGCTGCAGACAAAATGTGCGGCCCGTGTTCCTTCCGGCCAATTATCTGATTCACAACCGCCTCTCTCAAGGCGATCATTCGTCGCTTGCGGTCTTGCACAGTCCTTGCGTCATTCTTCGTAATTCACAGGGTCACCTCGAGTTGAATGGATCCTCCGCAATGTGATGCGCCTTCCCATTGTGGTGCAAAGATCGCGCCACCTGCGAAGGCGTCATAACACACACGTGCGTGCGCTGGCATTGTCGGCCACTTCCGCGCGATCCGTTGGGATATCGTATGTCCACGGCCGCTCGCACGAGTGCCTCGCAGAGCGAAAACACGTCATGCGATGCCAGGTTCAGCGTGGTTCGGCTCTGAGTGTCCTCTCCGCCTCGTGGTCGCCGCCGCTTGGTGAAGCAGGGTGCAACGTAGCGGGAATGAAAAAACCGCACTTTCTTCAAGTGGTTGCGGATGTTTTCGAACCCAACACCTCCCCTCCAACTGTGTTGCACTGAATTTTAGGCATGCAACACACACACACCACTACATACTACCACGGGTTCACAAATGGCCCTCGGCTTGTCACTTGAGGCTCTGTTCGTGGCTTGCACCCCATTGACCCTGCCTCGCGCATGCACTGACAAAGCATACATGCGCCCTTTGCCTTGCTTTCCGTTTATGCGTCATCGTTGGAAGTCACCAGCCGCGACATGGCATCGGCATTAGCGTTTAGAAGCCCCTTTTTGTGCTCGACTACCAGGTTATACTTCTGTAGCGCCAACGCCCAGCGTGTCAGCCTTGCGCTCTGCGGTGTGGTCAAGGTTAGGAATTTGAGCGTGTTGTGATCAGTGATCACCCTGACAGTGATCACCCCAAATTATCGCATAAGCTTCCTTCTCGATTGTGGCCCATCGCGTCTGGGCCGGGGTAAGCTTTTTGCTTAAAAAAGCGATAGTTCACTCTGTGCCTTCGTTATCTGGCTGTGCTAGGCACGCACCAATTGCGTAATCGGATGCGTCCATGGCGAGGATAAATTCTTTCCCCGGATCTGGGGCTTGCAGCGCGGACGCCTGCACTAGGCAATCTTTGACCTGGTCAAAGGCTTCCTGCGCCTGTGTATCCCAAGGTAATGTCTGTGGAATACGTCGGCCTATCAAGTTGGTTTGGGGCAAAACGACTTTGGAGTACTCAGGCACGTAGTCTCTATAGTCGTTTGCCAAACCTAGGAAACTACAGTTTTCCCTTCATTTCAGGAGCTGGAATCTCCTTAATCGCTCGGACCTTCTCTGGATCAGTCCCGTGCCGGCCTGAACCCACAATATGATCCAAGAATTTGACTTCTTGTTGTGCAAAGCGGCATTTGCTTACGTTAAGCGACAGCCTTGCCTTGTCCAGCGATGAAAGCACTTTGTCCAAGTGTTCGAAGTGCTCCTCCCAGCTCTCTGAGTACATTGCTACATCATCAATGTATGCGCAAGCGTACTGTCTATGCGGCGCTAGTATACCATTGATGACTCTCTGATATTGCTGGCAGCATTCTTCAGGCCGAAGGGCACCACTTTCCATGCGTACTGGCCCGACGGAGCGGTAAATGCAATGCACAACTGCGCGTCCTCATCTAGGGGTATTTGCCAGTAGCCCCTGAACATGTCTAGCAGGGTTATGTCATCATCATCACCAGCCTATCTACGCCCACTGCAGGGCAAAGGCCTCTCCCATTATTCTCCAATTACCGCGGTCCTGTGCCAACTGTGACCAATTTATCCCCGCAAACTTCTTGATTCATCTGCCCATCTAACTTTCTCGCCCCCTGCAACGCTTGCCTTCTCTAGGGATCCACTGTTACCCTTAATGACCAGCGGTTATCTTGCCTTCGCATTACATGCCTGCCCACGTCATTTCTTCTTCTTAATTTCTATTAATATGTCTTTAACACCAGTTGGCTCTCTGACCCACTCCGCTCTCTTCTTGTCCCTTAATGCGCCTATCATTTTCCGCTCCATTGCCCGCTGAGTCGTTCTCAATTTAAGTTGTGAACCCTCTTAGTGAGCCTCCAAGTTTTGCCCCTAGGTGAGTACCGGTAAGATGCAGCTGTCATACACTTTCTTCTTCAGCGACAATGTAGGCTGCTATCATTATCTGAGAATGTCTGCCATATGCACCCCACCCCATTCTGATCCTTCTAATTATCTCTGCCTCATGGTTGGGATCTGGGGTCAGAACTTAGCCTAAGTAGATATATTCGCTTACCACTTCCACTGCCTCCACAGGGTTATGTACTTTGCCTTTTCTACCTGGTATAACAGATCTGTCGGCACGCTCATGGGAAATGCGTCTACCTCTGTTATTTCGTTAACCTTCCTGTAATCGCAGCAGATGCGAATGCCGCCGTCCTTTTTTGATACACAGACCAGTGGATACGCGTGCGGACTTTCGACAGGGTATATTAACCCCCAATCCCAGAGTTCATCCACCTGCCTTTCCACTTCTTGCACTAACGTCATCGGTACCCTGTAAGGATATGCGCGTCGCGGTTGCTCCCCTGCTTTGATTTTGGTTCGGTGGAAACCCACTATGGAGGTTCCTGGTTTGTTTGCGAACACCCTCGAATGTCTCGTGATTAAGTCTCGCAGCTGCTTTTGCTGAACAGACTCCAAATGCACGATGTCATCTGGATGTAGCGTTGCGTGCACCTGTGTCCTAAACGGTATGACCGGAACGTCTCCAAATTCTTGGTCGCCCTCAAATATTACTCCTACTGCGGTTACTCGGGTGTGGTAGGAACGAAGCGTGTTAGCGTGAACAGCTCTGCGCGATCCATCCTCGTGCTCGATCCTGTAGCTGTACGGTCGCAGTTTCCCGATACGAGTGACCGGTCCCTTCCACTTAGCCATTAGCTTGCCTTCTCCGTCCTTCTCGAGCCACAGTACTTGGTCCCCTGCAACAAGCTGTTTGTCCATGGCCCTGAAGTTATAGCGTCCCACGTACTCCCTCTGAGTGGCCTCGCTCTGTCGAGCGGCTTGCTCGCTAGCTTCTTTCAAGCTATTTCTAAGCCTAGAAAGGTATTCTGCTGCTGGTATACCCAGTGATTGGGGTACAACCCCGTTTCCGGACCAAGCCTTTTCGAGAATGGAGGGAGGTCCATGCGGCACCCGTCCATACATTAGCTCGAACGGTGACCGCCCTGTAGTGGCGTGCGGAACCTCACGATAGGCCCATAGCAAGAAAGGAAGCATCCTATCCCACTCGCGTCCATGTTCGCTGACTATGTGGAAAAGCATCCTTTTGAACGTGGCGTTCCAGCGTTCCACCAATCCGTTGCTTTGAGGATGATCGGGTGCGGAAAACCTGGATGTGGCTCCCAACCTGTGCAACATCTCCTGCGTTAGCCTCGACGTAAAATTGGTGCCCTGATCCGAGCAAATTGTCTCCGCTACTCCATGCCGAGAAAATATCTGCAGTAACGCGTCACAAGTAGCCTTTGCCGTTAGTGATCGAAGGCACACTACTTCCGGCCCTCTGGTGTGCAAATCTACCACGCAAAGGGCATAGCAATGACCCCTAGCAGAAGGAGGGTCCAGAGGGCCGATGCAGTCCATATTTACCGTCTGAAACGGCGCACTGGGCCTGGCCAAAGCGTTATCGGAACCCTAACTTTCTGTCTCGCCGGAGATTTCACCTGGCATTCTTGACAGGATCTACAGTACTCCTTTACGTCCTGAGACACCCGCGGCCAGTAGAATGAGCCTTTCACCCGCTGCAGCGTTTTGCGCTCTCCTAAATGTCCCGCCCATGGTGAATCGTGAGCCATTTTAGCACTTCTTTGTGCCTGTGCGACGGTAGCACCAGCTGTTTGGACGCGCGACCCGCGGCGTACTCCTGGTGATACAATAACTCGTCCTGAACGAGCATGCCATGCGTTCCGGCCTTTGCCTGCGCCCAAGCATCCCGCAATGCCGGGTATGCCACCTGAGCCTCGCGGAACTCCTCTCGTTGTCTTTTAACCGGCTCAGGGGCCTCGCTGCTGCCCTCGGTTATTAGAACACAGGCAGTCGCCGGCTGCTCCTCGCATGTCTCGCCTGCCTACTCAGCTGCGGCTCCGGTTTCTTTGGCTGTTGGCCGCTCATCTGGCACCCCACCTGGAAACGCTCTTTCCTCGAGAAGTTGTGCGTAATCGTTGGGCGTGATGAGTGCATCGGTCCCCTCGAGTAGCTTGTCCGCGAGTGCACAAAGCACGGCCGCCTGACCCGCTTCGGATCCTACGTACGGACTTCCTTCGGACGCTGTCAGCGGGACGTAGGCCAACTCCGCTATTACTTGTTGCCCGAATGCTCCTGTCAGCTTTATCTGCGAACCTGTAGAGTCGTATCTAGGTAAAATAAACTTTCTGATTACGCTCACTTCAACTCCTGAGTCCACTACCGCGTCAAATGGTTGTCCCGAGCTCTTAAGCGTAACCGTTGCCAACCCGTGCTGCTTTGGCTGCGTATCTTGCCCAACCCTGTGTGTCGTTCCCACAATAGACTCGAATGCAGGCCCCATCCCTCTCGCGACCACCGGTCTGTTTTCCGGACGCGCTGCTGACTTAGTGCCCTGCTTTGCAACAAAGCCCTTTTGGGGACAATCCCTGGCAAAGTGATCAGTGCTCTTGCATTCCAAACAACGTTTCTTCCATCTCGCGTCCGTGAGGCCGTCTGCAAGCGTTTTAGGTTTCTTTTGCCCTTCCTCGACACTTGCCTTCCTTTGCGCAGGCCTGGACCTTTCGCTCTCCTCAAATCTCTCCGCCAGCTTTCCCACGGCACTGGGCGATGTTGTTCATTACGAACAACATGCGCCTTCGCGTCAGGGCTCAAACATTCTTTTAAGCGGTCCGCGACAACTAGCTGCTTTAGTTCTTTTAATGTACTTGCCTTTGAACTCTGGACATAATAGTCAAAATAGTTTTCCAGGCGCACTGCGAACTCATCCCAGGAGTCCTTTTCTCTTCTTTTAGAGTCGGAAAACAACCTTTTGTACTTCGCTGCCGAAAGCCTGAGACCGTCCAGGACGCTAGACTTAAGCTTAGAGAAATTTTTCCTTTCCTCAGCTGTCAGCCTGCACAGCCGTCCGCGTGTCCTTTCGCTCAGCTGTGAGAAAACAAGCCCAGCCCACCACTCACTCGGAACGTTATAACAATCGATTGTTGCCTGGACGTCCTCAAACCATATTGGCACTAGTGCCTCGTGGTTCGGCATAGGCGCCAGTACACCTTTTAGCAGGCTGGCAAATTTCAGCCGTCTGTCTTCCTCTGGCCTTCCGCCAAGCGGTACGCTGTCACCGTCCTCGTTGGACTCAGCCCCATTACGGAATCTCAGCCGCTGGCTTTCTAACATCAAGCGCTGCTTCTCTTTTTCCGCCTAAGCAATTTTCAATTGCAGCTGAAGCAGCTCAACCTGCTGTCCCGACGCCGTATCTAACGTGCCACTACTCCGACCCCCCGCGCCGCTGTCGGTGACCTCCAACGCCTGCAAGTTTCCTGCCCCGTCCCCGTTCATTTCCGAGTTATCTTTTTCTCTGTCTCGCAAGTTGTAATGCTTTGTCATTGCTCTGCGCCCGACAGGAAATCAAGAGGTACCCGCCTGAAGTGGCCTTGCGGGGCACTCGTCCTCCTCGGAAATCGGTGACTAGCCTTGCTTCGTTGGCCCGTTGCTGCGGTTGTCAGGTGGAGATGGTTGTCATCAGTCTCGGCCGATGTCGTTGTCCGCTGCCGTCCTCACCTCACCCATGCAGATCCTGTCGTACTGCGCCAGTCAAGTTCTTCCCTTCTCTTCTTTACGTTCGCCTTGCTGGTTGAGCGGCAGATGGATGCCGGTGACATGGCGAATGAAGACGAACTCGTTATCTGCTGACACCTTGAGTATCAGACAACCACGACATCTGAGAGAAGAGAGTGAGAGAGTGTTTAATGCGTCTCCTGCTCTATTTACAATGTGTTCACAAGAGGTTATATAGGCTTCCTAAACACAAAGGATTCCCTGCAGCCCAATCAAAGAACAGCACTTTCCCTTTCGTGAACTTCCCATTGCTGCAGACGAAATGTCCGGCCCGTGTTCCTTCCGGCCAATTATCCGATTCACAACCGCCTCTCTCAAGGCGATCATTCGTCGCTTGCGGTCTTGCACGGTCCTTGCGTCATTCTTCGTAATTCACAGGGTCACCTCGAGTTGAATGGATCCTCCGCAATGTGATGCGCCTTCCCATTGTGGTGCAAACATCGCGACACCTGCGAAGGCGTCATAACACACACGTGCGTGCGCTGGCATTGTCGGCCACTTCCGCGCGATCCGTTGGGATATCGTATGTCCACGGCCGCTCGCACGAGTTCCTGGCAGAGCGAAAACACGTCATGTGATGCCAGATTCAGCGTGGTTCGGCTATGAGTGGCCTCTCCGCCTCGTGGTCACCACCGCTTGGTCGAACAGGGTGCAATGTAGAGGGAATGATGAAACCGCACTTTCTTCAAGTGGTTGCGGATGTTTTCGAACACAACAGAAGGGCTCTGGATTAAATTGGCCACCTGGGGATCTTCAATGTGCGAAGAAATCACAAAAATGTGGCCGCCCAGACGGAACGATAACAAGTGGAAAAGTTCCGTGCAGGCAGAAAAAAGTGCTGAGGGAAACCTTTCGTCCAGATGGAATCCGACTGACTGCTTAGCGTTCCGTCCAGACGGAGCCAGCGTTGCGCGTGCAGAGTTCCGTCCAAACGGAATGAAATCCATTTGATTAAACAGCATTTCTCGTCTTGGGATTTGGTGTAGAAAAAGATTCGGTCTCTACAAGCGGACGTTTTAGTGTCGGGTTCAATGCCCCAAGTTTTTATTTTTTATTTGCAAAATATTTTTTTGGTGATCGCACCTAGCATTTTGTAATAGCTATACTTCACGCCGGCTTTACAACTCACGCGGCGGGTGCAGTCGGTCTTGCTTTTATCTGAACCGGCCGAACCGCCACCGCTCTCTGAAACCAAGGCCGACGTAGACATCCATGCGTTTACGTCCGGTCATCTGTAATTATTTACCGTGATTATTAATTACCAGTGATTGTGGCTAGTCAGTGAGCGGAAGCGGTTTGGTCGGTTGGGTAAAAATCAAGAAAGACTTCTCTCGCTGAAATGTGGTGAAGGTGGCGGCTTGCAGTTCTGTCTGGTTCGATGTGTAGAGTAGCGCATATGATGTGTAATTACAAGGAATGATGAATTTTTAACAGTGGTTGTGGCTAGCCAGAAAGCAGAAGCAGTTTGGCCGGTTGTGTAAAAAATAAAAAAAGTCTGTACTCACCGCGAATTGCGTTTTTTTGAACGGAATTTTGGTGTCCCGATGCTTGCAGACCCGCTGTGTGGTGTCGGACGCATGTGTGTGCGGAGAGTCACGTAAACTGGATACAGCGCCCGTTAGCAGACAGCGAAGCCATATCGGACGTACTCTGTTTTAATAGGTGCGCATGAGGTCAAATAGCTCACCGCAATAAAATCGATAGTTATTGAGGTCCTCTGACCAGCGGCCATAATTTTGTGTCGACTTTTCAATAGCATTTTCTGCTCGTCAGAATCAGTTGTGTTCTGGGGTGTATTGCCACACGGTGAACTATCAGAACAGAGCCAGAAGCGATACTATAGCCCGTTTTTGGGTTCTTTTTTATCATTAGAGGTCTGAAATGAATTGAGAAATTAAGAACATATCTGAGAAAGTTTAGTCAAATTAGAAGGTGAAAGAGAAGGTGGTGCTTAGAAGGTGAGAGAGCGAGAACAAAGATGCATCTATTGGGGGCAGTGCCAGCTCTGATGTTGGGGGCACCCATCCGTTAAGGGGCCTCCTAGTTCGGGTAGCCCTGGACTTCACTGGCCGGTCGTCCCCACCAGGTCGCGCTGGAATGCAAGGTCGAATCTGGTCAGCTGCACCGGCCACTGCTCGTATTACAAATTGTCAAAACACTTCTTTACTGGTACATCATGTTAGCGTCCCTTGCTTCGTTTTCGTGTTTTCTGTTGACACCAATAACTGCGGCAGGAAGACGAACCGCAAATCACGTGGCAACTTCCTCGCAGTAGGAGCTCTATACCGCGTACATCTGCTCTATTCACATTCCACCACGTTTTCCTTTCTCGCGGCGTGCACAAGTAAATTTTTTGTTCTCCCGCGGGCAGGGCGCCGAGATAGCGCGGTGGTAACGCGAATGGCGTTCTCCCTGGTCCCCCGGTTTGTATTCCGACCTCAAAACAGATGTGTTTATTTTTCGTTTCCTTTTTATCTTGTGGACGTTTTGGTGGCTACCGCGTCGACGACGAAAATGACAACGGTCACTTTTCTCGTTTTGTGAGGAATATACCCCTTTTGCCTCAATCATTTGGTTAATGTTACGAAAAGTTAACGAGCCCTTATATAAGCGAATAGACAGCGTCATATTTCCAGCACCTGCACTGCCATCAGGCAAGAATTTACAGATTGGCTGGGACAATCGGCTATCCGGACGCCCAAGAAATAGGAAAACAAGCATCCGGCTGCACATACTGAACTGAAATCTGAAAATTTTGCAAATACGTGAAATGGGACCTCTTCCCTGAGCAACTTTTTCTAGGGGAGCTAAGGAAAAGTTAGAAGTTACGGAACTTCGAAGCGCGCAATAAATCCTCCCGCCATAACAGCAGGTACATACGACCCGGGAGGCGCCCTCCCAATGGTTATGTCGTGATTCCGAAACCTTCTGCAGCACACTTGAGGTCGGCATAGAAGACTGACGCACAATTTGGGAGCTTGCGCATATTCGCGATGGCGATGTCAATGGCGATGGCATCAAATAACTAGCACGAGCAAGGCATGAAGCCACACAAACAAGAATATACTATTTCCAACACGTGCAACGTGAACCTGTGCCAGCTATTATGAAAGCCATTTACTGTCCAGATTGCTGCAAATAAAACGCTCCCACCTCGCGCTCAGACATCGGCCGAACCATACGTAACGTACATAGAGGATGCTCTGGTCATTAGCCCTCGTGCTTGCTTCGATATGAATGAGTTACATAATCTCAGCGTTAATACGTCCTATCGGACAGTTTACAAGGAGTGCGCGTTTAACGTTAGCATTATTGAACTCTTTCAACAAGCTTCAAGCCGTAGCATAACTGTCAAATTCCCACGCACGTTGTGCCTGATAAAAATATTTTCCTCATCGCGCCAGCAACCTTTCGCAACACACAGGAACCTATTCGGATTTGTTGAAACGGACTCTTCGCCGCGGAGCACACACCGTAGCTCCCGGTGTACTTAAGGGGTGTTGACACAGAGAACGAAATACATCTACACCCTGTCCGCGTGGCAATTACGTGACCTGACGTAATGCCTCCGCGCGTGTACGTGCGCAGCCCGCAAAAGCGCCGGCGGCTAGCCGTCGGTATGAGCGCCAGTGGTATCGGCACAATTCCTCTAAGCTGTACAGACGACTACGCCTCTTTGGGGAGTCTTTCGCTGTTGGCGTTACGATTCTTGCCCGTCGGGCAGCCATCCTTTTTTTAGTGTCGGTACCACGCTCTTATCTGAGTTGCCGCTGGTGACGGATGCGGTGAATCCGCCTGACCCAAGTTTCTGGCCGGTATGTGGTGACTGCTGCTGAAGCACCCAGTCATTACACCGCCAATTACCTGCATTGCAAAACGTAATAGATTATGCCAACAGCGCACCCAAAGAGGGATCTTTGGGCATGAAGCTAACGCTTTTTGCCAACGACAAAAAATCCCCGCCGGTGCCGCCCCTGATTCCAGATTCGCCACTCCGGAGGGCCTGCCGCCCGCGCATCTGTAGCCTGCACCTCATGCTTACGCCCAGAGGAGCGATGTGCAGTCACGTGATGCGTGGCGCGGAAAGACAGTGGATGGTATTTCTCCTCTAAGCAAACCGCCCTCTTAACAACGCACCATTGACAGCAGCCCTCTGATAATTTCGTATGTGAAGCCACGGTTTGTTAAGATTACGTACCTGACAGTATTAAAACATCCCCGCAAACACCTGCTACACTCCGAGCGGCTATGTTCATTGTGGCTGTCACAAACAGCTGAGTGAAGGAGTACAGACGAGAAGTCTACTTCTCTGAACTGCTCGAGTGCGGCTGCGTTGTTTCCCACTATTATCTCATCGGTCCTCGCTTTCCCGACCCAAACTTTCCCACGACCGATTAAACAGTATTCTCCTTTTCTTAACACCATCACACCAGCAGCAAAACAATTTGCCATGCCGCCACTCCACCATTCCCAGTCGACAACTCGCCCTCACCACATCGCCACTCTGGTTCACCGCGGCGTGCGATTCTTACATCCCCGACGAAGTAGTAATAACTCGTGTCAATTTACAAGAGGATGATGTCGAGGACATGCATTTCGTCCACGCGTTCATACCGGGCGACTATACCGATCATAATTGAAATTGTCTCTGCTGCTCCCGTAACGTCATTTTGCCTCCTTATTCAATTTTGAATAGGCGATGGTCATGCGCGGACTCTCAGTCATATTCACGGCTCGTGTGGGTATTTGTGGCTGTGGTCTGCCTGTTTTGTATGTCGTATTCGGAAAGTGCGTGCATGACGTCCTATTAGCCTTTGATTTCCTAAAGGGCCAGTTAATGGAGTAGTCAAAGACTGCTTAACAGGTGTTCTGGCTCTTGAGGGACCAACGTTTCCAATCACTGATGACACATATCCGAGCGCACTTTGTCCCACAAAGCACGTTCTTCAGCTGCCACGGGCTATCATGGCTGCCAATCTCCCACTCCAAAGACGAGTCCGTCGTCTTACCCAGGAATCACGTATTTCTGCCAAAAATAGTGTTACCTTTCCGCACACAGTTGCTACCACCAACCAGGGTACAAAATCTTGGCCTGTCCTAGATTTTGGGGAAGACGACGACAATCCAGCGCTGGTCTTCAATAAATCATTTTTCTGAGCTGTAATCTGTAGCTTCCTCAAGGGGTGTTAAGGGCGCACTTTCATGGATACTAAGCAGCAATCTACACGGTTGGGAAACTTAAAATTTGCTCACGGTTATTACTTCTTAACCTAGTGTTAAGGAGTGGAAGCCAACAACGCGCACGAATAGTTTCCTTAAAGTTTGCTTGGCTCGAGAACTCGCAGCCTGCCTTCTAAGTATATCTACGGGATGACTTAAGTCTTCCTTTTGCTTGCAAGGTAACGGACAGATAGCCCAATCGGCACGGTACTGATAACGCAGAAAGAAAGCGCCGGCACGGCAGCTCCTTCATGTGCGGGCATGGCGTGCACCCTCAGTCTTGGTTCCTGTAAGCTCAAATTGAGCAGTGGTTTCATAATGGGTCAATAAACGGTCGCCTAATCACATGGTTCCCTTGAAATGAAATTCGCGCGCACGAAACCCAGCCAGACAAGGCGTAGTAGCAGTTTCAGCTTTGCCCATTCAAGTGGTACTGCAGCAGTGAATCTCCGAGCAAGCGAAGGGAGCAGCTTCCGCAGTAGCGGCTGAAGGTCACTGCGACACGATGAACTACCTTGATACATGTCGCCCAGAAAAGCTTTGGCCTAAGACTTGGCGCAACCATTTACACTAGATTGTTTCAGTTGACTAACAAATTTTTAGTAATGGCGTAAAAGCTCTACAGTACTCCGTGTGGCGCGGTAAGCCTACCGCTAAGGAAACTGTAGATCAGACGTAGCTCCCCACGCACCAGCGAAATGTGAAAACACAAAGGAATACGATAAAAACCTCAGTTTACAACCTATCCAGGACCATAGAAAAGTCAACTTAGGCAACGCCGCTATCAGGCTGTATGCCACCAAAATACCAATTGCCCCAAATGAGCCATAGGGCACCCCTCCTAAGGTTTCTGCTCCTGGACTCATCGGAAACGATTATAAATCGTCTATCAGCCTCGTAACGGCTGGAGACTTGCTACATGGAGTCATTCGAAAACAAACAATGGCTTTAACCGACTGCTAACCCGAAACAAAACATATTTAAGAGTATTTTAGCGAAAGGTCACAGCCAAACACAGCCTTACTGCGGCTAGCACCCCGAGGCCCGACTGTGCACCACCCCTCAGGTAATCAACATTAAACTAGTGATGCTCCATATGCGCTCTCGCCCGCTAATGTTCGTGGACTTCGTGGATCACCGGCCAGTAACTAGTCACAACCATCGATGAGCTTGTGGACGTCATCTACGGCACACAAAACAAGATTATACATACTCGTTTCGTTTTTCGCCAACAGCGGCTGCACTCACCAGCAAAGGGTCACACGTCGCTTTCTAATTCCACAGCTACGGCCTACAAACCACATGTCGCCTTTACTGCCCCTAAGTGGATTTCTGCGCAATACGTGGTATGTGAACCGCTCAGATGTATGCCCATGCCCGGATGTCTGCATCTTTCCCAGTGTCATAACAAGACACGCGTGAAAAATCACTCGTGCTCCCCTAAATGCAAATTGTATGGTGTGCAAAACCTTCTGAACAGCAAGGCCTGTTTAAAGAAACTCCGGCCTCTTCCACCCCACTTACGACTGCGTAAAGGAGTTGCCGATCTTCTATCTAGCGCATATATCATCAAGCGCCATACCCCTTCTCAAGCACACTCGGCACCACCCCACATTGCCCTCCATTTCCCTAACAAGGTCGTGAAGTCACGTTGATAGCCAGCATTCACCACCCAATCGGATATTCCCCTTGCCCTGCGTTTCGGCCACCAAAATCTTGAGCCAAACTACGATAAGCACATTTTGGAGAAAAATGAACTCATGTGGTTGTTGAAACCGTGATAGTCTATCAGATCGCACTACAAACGCCAAAAAAGGTTTATAACTACTGAACAAGAACGAACCTACCACCATAAACCACACCCCTTCGACCTACCTCTTCTACTAACACTGCACCACCTCAGCACCCCACGCGCATTCCCGGACGGCGCTCGCCTTGAAAGGCTCATTCGCAATACCAACCTCACGCTTTCCTCCGAAATGCGCCGTATCTCGCGGGAGCACCAAACTTCGTGTCAGAGCTCAAACCAGTAAACCAACCCTCTTCTCCCCAGAACCCTCGCATCAGTAATTCCCACACTCCTTTGCCCAGCCCTCTGGTACTGGGGTTGCAGATCATATCGTAACAAGCAACATTTCATCCATCAATACGGGCTACCCAACCCTTGCACGTTCTTGCAGGTCACTAGACTACAGAAAAGTCAGCCCGCTAATATAAAGCCCGTTGTTCACCGCCTTGGGTACCCGAGCGGCCGTATGAGTCGAATCCTATCAACCTGCTTAAACGCACATCGTTCCCCAAACTCAGGCCACATTGATGGACATAATACCACTGTGGGTTACCCAAACAACGACAATAAGTGTACACAGGTATACCTAGGCATGCATAAAGAAATTGGTCCCCCTTGCTCTAGTGGTGCAACGCTGGAAAAACAGCAAAGCTGGCAGCCCCTCTCCCTACGTCGGAGGCCTGGCTGTTGACAGCCAAAGCTACGAATAACCCAAAGGAAATATTGCTGTGCGTCGGAATGGGATCAAAGCTCAATCGCATAGAAGCCAGTTTAATAACACTAGGGTGCAAGGTTTCCCTCCCACGAGGAGAAGCGTTTTTTTTTCTTTCGAAATGAAGGTTTTCTGTTCGTGTTGACAACGTGTGGCGGGGTTAAACACCTCCGCTGTTAAAACAACCTCTGCATGGGCAACATTTTCGGCACCAGCACCCGTATTGGCAACAGCGTATCTTCTGTGTTTTCCCCGGACTATGACTTATAATACCCCCATTTTCGACATTCCCCGAAACCGTAGGAAGGGATCACTGCAAGACATTCCTAAAGCTCCCTCACGCAATAGCTCAAATTCTTGTTGTCACTGCCCGGCTAACGATTTGCGCTACCTTTCGCCACAACATCCCCTCCTGAACTATGCTAGCACTCAGCACGAAAATACCGAAAATCCCGCTAACACCTGACACACCGGCATAGAATAGCCATGTCAATCATCTTTTGGCTGTCTCCCGCGCACCGCAGCCTGATTAAGCCAGGAAAACGCGTAAAGACCAACCGTCCTAACCCACAATCTTCCCAGCTTTCAAAAGTGTGCTCAATTGTAGGGGAAACTATTTTTAACACTACGCACCCGGGCAACCTGGCACCTCCATAAATCGTTTCCAGAAAACACTAAAATAAAACACGAGTTGCTTAACATTATTGCTGCCTCTTATATTATTGCTGCGGCAGTGTGCAAGAAATTCTCGAGAATGTAAACACTAATGGCCCAGGCCAGGCGAGAAGGCGTCCCCGCACTATGCACACTGTGCATGCTCCACAACGCTCACCTTCGGCCTTCCTAAAAAATGGAAGCATCTTAGCTCAGCTAACCTTGGATATACATTGCAAGAGCTTGGCCTGGTTTGGTTGAGTTTTGGTTTCGCTCAGTTAACCTTTGATGTTACTGTATCGCCCACCACGGCTTAAACCATTCGGTCCCGTGCAACGCTCACAGAACGAGGCCCAACCTCGCCTTCATTCTCGGCGAAAGCGGCGTTTCTATTCCACGGCGAACGCGGTTCAAGATGAGTCGAATCACCCAAGACACCCCAGCGGCGCATGCATGCGAGGCTGCGGGTTTGGTGGGCTGTCGATCAGCTGAGCGCCCGCTCCGTCACAGCCGCGACGGGAGCGTCAGCGATGTCACGCGATGAGCTTCGAGGGGCTTGTCGCTGGTGGTGTGTGTCGGATCAAAATGTTAACTTGCGCATACTGCGCGAAACAGCTGGACGAAAATATTAAACCCTTGCTTTAAAAACTGAGTGGTGCGAAACCTTACCCGCCACACCGCACCAGTTTTGGTTGGCATTGTGAGCAAACACCTCCGTAATCACGACAGAGCCACTATTGAAATTTTTTCAGTGCATCAACAACCACTAAAATGCGGGTACCCCAGGAGATATTTCTCTTATCTCGAAGCCGTAGAAACCACCGACTCAATGAATCATTCGTCCATCTTACGCTTATCGGGTGCTGCGTCACTTTACGATGACAAAGTAAACAACCACTTCGTAGCCTACATCGAGGACCATGAGCTCAATCGAACAAGCATGCCTGGCTTACAACCCCTTCTGTCTATGCAGAATATTTTAATCCAGCTAACGTAACACATTATTGACCACCTGACGTCATACCACAACCACTATATCATCACTGAGGGCATTAACGACGCTCTTCTCAACGATTGGAACCAAGTAATACTTCCAGGACTCTCATCTCTGGGATGCTTACCCCGCACGTATAGTATGACTGCCGGCCGGCTTTCATCAACTATTGGACCTCTCTCTCTAATATTACCCACTTTCAAGATGCTAGGAAACGGTACCCTGCTATGGTTCTTAACCTCGGCGCTATTATTTACCATCGACATGAGGCACGCCCAACACAAATTGCTGTCAATTCCATGTAATAATCATGTTTTATACTTGGGTGTTTTTGCTGGCTGGACGCAGAGTGGCCCCTTTGGATAACAAGACATCGATTGTAGCAACGAGTACGTATACCATGAGCAAACTCCAGAGTCTAGACAAGGTGAGGGCCCAAGGTGTACCTGACTCTCATATGACGAACAGAGAAGAGCGAGTTCCCAACGTATCCCACCTGCCCATGTTGGGTATCACAACATCAAAAAATGTCTCTAGACTGCATATAGTTTCTGTGGTACATGAAATATTCTGACAACTAATGATCGTCTGGAGCGCACCTCCCACCACCATCGAGTACTCAAAGATAAACACATCCTTTGAATAGTGTAAGCTCTCTCATTGCTTGTATCACCTACAAAAACTTCCCCATGAAACATCCGAAGGCGGGATTCAACACCATGATTCGCCGAGTGCATAAAAACGCGCTTGCTCTCCCCGCTGCCACTGCGACCCGGACGCTCCTGGATTTGGGAGTTAAAAACACGTGGGACGAGTGGTATGAACCCAATTACTGAGCTACATTCTGCCGCCTACAACCAACTCCCACACGTCAAAACCGTTTGGGCCCTTCTCGGTATCCCCGAAGGAACAAAATGAAGGAAGCTCACACGAATCCGTAAGACGATGATAGCAAAGCTGTACGCGACATTCACGACATTCACGATGGTTTAAGTACACGTTTGGAGCCAATTTCCTTCTTCGCTCCAGCAAGGAGCTTTCCTCCATTATTGTGGCTTTAAGTGTGAGCTTCCCTCTTTTTTTAGAAGTGATAATCATTGGACATCAGCTTGGATGGGGCGTACGCTAAGACCTGTCTTTCTCGTTCAGATCAGGTGTTGCCCTGATTACGGCGAACGCTGGATTTGTGTTATCGTCAATCTTACCCAATCTCCCTTAGTTGGTATGCTCGGCATTCTTGGCGAATCTCATTGAGTATGCCTAGAATTTTCTTTGTATTTTTAACGGCGGACACGAAAAATTACAAGTTGCTACACAGCTTCGCTGTTGAAAACCCTGTATCCCTCTAGCCTTGTAAATCGCAACGCGGTGGCTCAAATTCCTTAGTATATGTGCGCTAATTACAATCTTGGCCGTCTGGCTGTCGGGAATGAACTATGAGTGCCGTATACTTGGTGCCTTACCCCCTTATACGTGAAGCAACCTCTCTACGCCAGGACCGTCGACTAACCTGAATAGTTACGCATACTTCTGAATTCATCCTCCATCGATGTTGCCATGGATATACCCATTGCCCTGAGCGCCACTGGCATCCATAAAGCAGTGCCCATTCTGACCGGTTCGCAAGCAGCCTGCCGAAACTACCATATTGCAGAGACCACGACGTGAAACCACCGTATTCTCAATGCACATGACAAGATACTTTCGGACGTCCCCTGACATGAGCCTCATTATGGGCAAGGCCCTTAACGTCGGCCTCTCCAAGATAAATATTTCTTCTCGCTCCCTCGCTTCTATGCACAAATACTACCATAAGAATCTCAATTGCTCTCCTATGTGTGCCCTATCAAACACTTGCAAATCCCCGCCCACTACACCTTAGTGTGATTATGCTCAATCAGCTGCCCGCTGGTACCCCTTTCAAGTTTACGACGATGGTAAACCCGGAATGTTCACAAGAGCCGTCATGTGGCCCTCACCATCATCTTTAATTTTACCTCCACATTTGTTAATTTAATTATCGTCGTTACGGACAAACGCAAGCTCTAAGGCAGCGTTTTAAAAGTATGTATAGCAATCCACTTACCTGAGACCTTAACAAGTCCTTACTGGAAACCTGAAGGCGTCTAACGCTACCAGGAACAATAGGCTGGCCACGAACTTCATGATTGAAGAGAGCTATAAGACGGCGAGAACATTTTTAACCCTACCGCCAACAGCACTGAATGCTAAATTCAAACGAGCCAGCCCCAGCTGCTTAAGAACTAACGCAGAACGCTCTGTACACGTTACAAAAGATGTATGTGACGCTTGAGTCAGAAAACACCCGCAGCGGCACAAGGTGACAAATATACGGAACCTGGACGAGGAAGGACATACACGCGGCCGCAAAAGAAAGCGGCAAAGCGATCTGCGCGCAAGATCTATCCGCGCGACACGTCCCGACACAGTGGCTGCTGTCGAGATAACTGAGTTTGTATGCGGGTGCTTTGTTCACTCAATGCATATAAATTTTCTTTATTTCGGCCGCAACGTTATGTTTATCTGTAACGTAGCGTCTTGCGGCGCCTTACCCGGCAGAAAGAGAGAGCAGCACGATTCGTGGAAGCGTGCTGCATGCGCTGAAGCCGTGTACCGTGCAGCTCCGAGATATGTTTGTCAGGTGCTTTTGAAGAAAAGTTTTTTACCTCTACGCCACAAGTGTTCTGTCGCGACCGTTGCTGACAACAGAAAACTCCCGTGAACAAGCAAAAAAAGTTACTGGCACCGCAAGGAATCGAATCTGGAACTAATACAGGAACGGAGCAAGAGCCCGTTGGCTTACCGATTGAGGTACGAGCCCATGTGTGATGGGAGAGACATACGGTGCAGTCACCTAGCACATTTGCCGGTTTACACCTTGCATTCTGAATCAATACCACGTGGTTGCGTCACGCGACCTGTCACGCCGCTGTACGCTATGCCTACGGCATGAATAACAGCCGTGTGCGCACGTAGAGAATGCGCTCGGAGTTAGTAAAATAAAAGGAAGCTCACACTAACCCAAGGCATCCAACTCTCCGACACTGCAGCCAATCTCGTCACCTCTGTCGGTGGCGGCAGAGACGGAGGAAAAGTGAGAACGTCTATCACCGGGTTTGAGGTTCCTTAAATTTTATAAAAAAAAAGACTTTCCAGTCGTGTGCTTCACCAACCCAACTCAACCAACCACCGTTCATGAATCATGCACTGATTTATCCTTAACAAAAAATTATCTCTTTGAAGTAATAAAGGTTGTGGTTAAGTGCATTTCACTTGAGTATGATTTCACTCTTTGTAGGGCCACATGTGTGAATTTAAGTGGCGTCGCATGGGTAATCGTTGTAGGTGTTTACAGCTTCGCTTTCTAACCACCTTCACAGTGTGGATTGGCGCGCATTTGTTTTAACTTGTAGCATTCAGTGCAGTGTCCCCCACGCCAACAGTTGTTTAAACTCCGGAATTTCCACAAAAAATGCATAATTTGCGTAGCTAACATTTATTCGTGTTAACAGGGAAAATTGAAATCACCTGTAGAAAAATATTTTTAAAGTGGAGAAGACAAGAAATTAGACGTACAAAATTAAAAATTCGCTAATGGAATTAAAAACCTCTCTTATACGCCGCCATTACAGGAAGAAAAGAAAAATAAAAAGCCCCCCCCACACACAACAAAAAATAAACAAACAGAAAAGAAAAAAACATAAAAAAGGACCCATCTCCCCGCAAGGGGGACTCGAGTAAATGCGTCGCATAGGAGGTGGGTGTATTGCGTTAACGTTTAGTGTTTGGGTAGTTGGTGGTAGTGAATGCGTTGTATCAGCAGCTTCTTGACGTAGTTTGAATGAGTCAAGGATATAGGGCGCGTTCGTAGCATTTCATTCTGTGTCGGTTTTGTGGCGCAGTGGGAAAAGCACCATGTACCTCGCGTTCGGCCCACAGGTAGTGAATGCGTTGTATCAGCTGCTTCTTGACGTAGTTTGAATGATTCAAGGATATATAAGGCGCGTTCGTAGCCTTCCATTCTGGGTCGGCTTTGTGGCGCAATGAGTAGAGCACCATGTACCTAGCGTTCCGCCCGCAGGGTCGTGGGATCGAAACCAGGCGCCGGTAAGTATTATTTTTTTATATAGTGTAGGGGGAGGGGGGCGGACCTGTTGTTGAGAGCGAGGAGGGTAGCGTGATGCGGGAGAGGAGGAGCGGGGGAGAGGGCGCACCTGCGAGTGATGCGGACTACTACAGACGCCTAGAACGGGTGACATCGTGAGTTAAAGAAATGCTCTGCATTTAAAATGACGCAGCTTGCGATGGCGCCGCAAGGGTGGAGAAACGACAGAGTTCGGGGCTCCCCTCCGTTCGTCAGAGACCCGGCTGTTGCACCTCACACGGATTTCCGAACTTACCGCTGATGGTTGGCCATGACTGGCAGGCGCGGATCGTTTTGTCCGTAGGTTTTCACATCTCTCCCATAGCGGACCATGTATGCACGCGCTACAGCCTGCGCAAACCGGCTTCCCGAACACGGCGTCTGTTGCGCAAACTCGGCGTCAGTGCTCCCCACTTCAGCCGCGAACGCACGTGAACTGGAGAGAAATGCCGAACGCCAGGGATCAAGCCACAAGCGCAATCGCAAAGAATGCGGCTTCATATCGCGAGGGACGCAGGTGTGATTGCGATCACGCGAAGGGTGTTTTCCCCTGGTTTTTGTGCTTTGTTGCCAGTGGCGGTCTTCTTTTATCGCATTTCGGTTATGCTTTGTGTTTTTACTGGTTGGTGGTAGGTGTTGCGCACTGTGTTCCAATGCAACCGTTTTGTAGCGAAATCTACACTACGCTAACTCGGGCACCCGCCGCGGTGGCTCAGTGGCTAAGGCGTTGCGCTGCTGAGCACGAGGTCGCGGGTTGGATTCCCGGCCGCGGCGGTCGCTTTTCTGATGGAGGCGAAAAGCAAAAATGCCCGTGTGTACGAGATTTCGGCGCACGTTAAAGATCCCCAGGTGGTCAAAATTATCCGGAGCCCTCCACTACAGCGCGCCTCATCGCCTACGTTGCGTCGGCGCGTTAAACCCTAAAATCAATCAATCAACGCTAACTCGGGCGCTCTTCGCGGGGTACGAATTTTGAATTGGGAGCTACAGGTCAAACCACTTCCCCTTCCTCAAGCGCCCAGCACAGAGCAGCGGCCCGATGGCGCGAAGAGATAGGCTTATTCTTGGATGAAACCAGCGCGAACTTAAACAAAGACAAAGGAAGTGGACCGCAAGACAGCCCCTGCCCTGAAAACTAAAGTTTATTATCAAGTGGAATGTAAGCGCTTAACACAAGACACAATGAAGAAACATGGTGCATGAGCGAAACAAGTTTGCGAAAGCCACGATGACAAGGAAACTAGAAAGAGACCGGCTACAGTCAAGACCCACGCAGATATGCAATATCCTTGATATTAAACACGCTTTCTGGGCAGACACACTTGCCTACTCTTTCTGCTATGTAGAACACTTCCATAATTTCGCGGGGCGCTTGTTCACGGCGCCTAAGTGAAATCTCAGTGGCAGGAAAATTACGTTTGCAATCGCTGCCCTTAGCACCTTGTGAAGAAAGATGAGATGATGGGGGCCCTTTAATGACAATTCATGCTCTCTCAAATGCACGTTGATGCAACTTGTGTTCCACTTCATTTGCCTTTGTTTAAGTTCGCGCTGGTTTCATCCACGATTGTGTTTCCAACTAAACAGAGTGCAACCTTTCTGGCGAGAGAGAGGCGTGGAGGGAACGAAGACGTGGGCGGAACCCATGTCAGCCCCTGGCGGAGGAAGGTGAAGAGGCCGCTACCGCATGGGTAGGCGCGCGCTACAAAGGAGGGCAAAAATTCAGCTGGCTCGGTCAGCTGCGAGGCAAAAAAAAAAAGACGCCGTAAGGGGAAAAAATGATGAATAAGCAGTGTATTAATTGCAGAGATGCCTCTGTATTATTGCTAAACCACACCTCGACCGCGCCTCGACAATGAGCCTCGCCACGGCAGTGAAGCTATCGCTCTCAACTAGGTTTAAACAAAGCTAAACCCCAGGAAAGCTAAAGCACAACAATTTTTAAAGACAATAGTCTTCCTTGGGCTACTTCAACACGGAAATTTTGGTCGGTCTGTATGTCCGTCTGTCTGTCTGTGACTCGTTTTCAGCCACCCGACCAAAGTAGAACAATGCCTGCGCAATAGTCCTATATAGTTACAGCTAAATCTACCCGTCTAAGTCCGGTGTAATGTTGATACTTCTCTACATCGTTGAAGATGAACAAGACCTTACGCAAATATAAGACAGAAACTTAATACAGAAATGATAATTGCAGTGTTCCCTTACAATAAATCATACATGCTTGATTTTTGCGAAATGAAATACTCCATAAACTGCAGAAAAAAAATTCACTCCGCCGTCGCCTGCTGTCGCCCGCGCCACTATATCTTCTCGCGCCATTTTAAGAAATCAACCGGGAACAGTTACAAAAGGTTCCACTAGATAGGTTCCGCGTTCTGCTTGCAACGCACGTGGAGTAAGGAAACGTGCGTCTTCGCCGTACGGCAGCGCTGGCATCGAGACACCCGGCCTGAAGAAATGGAACGCGGTAAATTTGAAATGGTTTAAGCAAACCTTTGGCGTCTTTACCTTGGGAGGAGCGCGACGCAAGAGGAACAACATGAGAGGTGAGCGGGAAAGCGAAGGGATAAATTTACTTAACAAAATTGGATAAAGACTATCATCTTTTCTCGACATTTGCCACGAAAGGAGAAGATACGCGGCCAATTTTTTCTTTAGGATCGGATGCACATGCTGTTGTACCCCGGCAACGCTCACTCCATAGCCCTCGGGCATTTGGGGTGGTGCAGTGGTTATGTTGCCGGTTTCCGAGAGCAAAGGCCCCGGGTGCGATTCTGGGGACTTCGCGAACCCTATGTTTTTCTTGAGGCGCACACTCCCAACAACTGAGCGTGGGTTCCTTGCCGCCTTGATAATTTCCCCCACACTTCTTTACCTAGCATTATCGCCCTCTGTATTTAGCCAGTTATGATACTTTCATGATAACGCTCAAGATTATGAAGCTTCGCTGTTAAATTAGACTAAGAATCCACCAGACATTTAACGTCCTGCATACGTAAAAATGAATAATAGGCGAAGTTAACATGAGTAATCGTTTAACAATGTGGCTACACGTACAATAAGTGGTGAGGAATGTAAAGTTACAAGAGAATCGGCGCAGTAATTATTTGTATTATCTGTCTCTTCCGTTGTGTACTGACCGGCGACCATTCAGTCGGGGTCGAAGATTTCACATCTTCTTTCTCCAACGGCAATCTACTCTAGAGCCCACAAAACGATAATAACCGAGCACCTGACGCCTTGTGCCACTCGCTCGGACTGAGGCACAGGGCGCTGCCGGGTCGTTTATTCCAAAGAAACGAGGCGGTAGCAGAAAAATTAAAGAAACTGACACGCAGTGAGTGACTAGCGAGGGACCCGCATACGCACTCATGTAGAGTGGTCTAAACTCTGCGTTCTTGACAGAAGGCGCTGCCCCAGAAGGTGTCAAGCCATGGACGAGCGCAAAGGGATGCGAAAGGGGCACTGCCCCCCCCCCCTCAAAAACAAGTGGGCGCAATTGCCCCTTCCCCCGCTCTATCCCTCTGCCGCCTATCATGCAATGAGTTTGCCCCCCTCAAGACAAAATCCTGCCGACGCCCATGTGTCGCGCCGATAAGTTTCCTGCCCAGTCCTAATTAGCTGTTTTATTTGGTGGTCGCCTGCGCACAACTGCTGCACAAGCTGAATGCTGTCTGGAAATCGGGAGACCTCCCTGCGAACGGGTGCCACTTCATTCTGCGTACAATTGCATAAGACGGAAAAGGACAGCACAGGATGCAGAGCTTACGACCGCTTCCACGGACTTCCACACTCTGTAAGCTATTCGGTCTAATGAAAGGTGTTGGTATGGCCTAGCTACATGGTAGAACACTATCGAGGTACCTGCCGCCCGGGCACAGTGAGGCTTTGATCCAGTCTGAGTACTGATGGTCCTGTGAGAATGCTCGGCTGGAAGGTAGGTCGTCGACGGGGCTCGACTATAAACTCAGGGCATCTTGGGGCTGTGGGCCTGACGAAGGACCCTCCCCAATATTTAGAGCGCCTTTCTAGCGTGTAGTAAATTCACGCATCACGAATTACGGGAAACGATTTCTGAACGCGGTCATTCTTGATCAGCACCTACGGCAGCCAACCATAAACCTTCTACAATGCATCTGGCGTGTTACACTAGGCGATCTTGTGCCCAAAGTTATTCAGCCTAGTGATTCGGGAAGCCGCCAGTGAGCCAGTGGTGATAAATCATTTGAAACACCTCTTATATTTGGATGGCTTCACAATTTGGGCTGACGGGTCGACCGATGTCGAGACAGCCACTGCGCAGATGCAGCGCAATCTGGACCCCAATCTTAAGGAAACTCACTCCCATAGGCATGAGCGACACTTGAGCCTGACCGGCTTTGTAAATAGCGACCTGCCCGCTTGCGCCAAAACCACGAGCGGAATGTGTAATTGACAGTTTGGTTTTTACGTGCAGAGCACTTGTGTGGCCCGGCTTGCACCGAAGCTCGTCCGCGGTCACACTACGTAACCACCACAGTCACTACCTCTTGCACTAGCCATACATGTCCACATTATTAAGCGAAAAGTACTTACAGGTGTGTTTGAGGCAAAATATGTGCATTTTACAGGCAGGTGCTGTCTTCATTGAGTTAGTAAGGAACGTTGGGTTGGTTTTGACCATGTTAAGCAAAAAGAAGTGGCCAAACAAAAAAATGACCACGTTTAAAATGGCGCTGAAAGGCAGCACGTGCGAGATAAAAAGAAGCCCTAAAAGAATAGCATTCTCGTTCGTGCAGTTCCGAGCGGAACAATAAACAAGCGAGATAGAAAAGGAACCGAGTTGTCTCAGAAGAAGGAGCTCAAACACAGCCAAGGCCATAAAATTGCATTGCATTGAACATACATATGTTCAATTAATCAATACAGGACTGAGATAGAGAGTGGACGAGCGTGAGGGGTGGTAGAAAAGACCGCCGAACAGAGCCACAACCCCTATGGCCAATCACTACTCTGCACTTCCCACAGGTTTCACGTTGGGTGAAACCGCTTTAATATTTTTAGTTGTTCCCGACGCGAGAGCACCGGCAGGCGCTGCATTTACTCTCCATTTCTCCGTTCTATATGTGTCTGCTCGGCCTATCACTGTTCATATTTCTTTTTTCTCTGGGCCCCTTCCGCTCAGTATTTGCCAATAACCCTGCGGGAAGAGCAGACCTTCTGTGGTATCGGTGGTGTGCTTAAAAAAAAGCAAAGATGTTACTTGGCTAGGCTGGCGAAACCACGGACCCGGGCCGCGTCAACCAACCGTGAGCCCACCTGGATAGCATCAGCAAAAAACGGTCCACATCTGCTAACCCTTTGCCGACGCGTTCTGTGGCATTCCACGCGTTGGGTAGAGCGCGTATATCGCAAAGAATAAAACAAAAATATTCAGTCCGTTTCGTTCTATAGCGTGAAACAGAAATAGTAAACCAGAAGAAGCACTTTTCCCCACTGTTTCCTATAGTGCATCAATAGAAAAAGAAAAAAATAGAAAGAAACACTGGCCGCGCGGTCAATTCCTATTGGCTTACGACACATAGAACAAGTATATATTTATAAAAAGCTTAGCGGCGTCACAAATTTCCCCCGCAATCTTGGTTACTCTTCAGCTTCTCAGGCACTCTAGCAGCAGCATGAATAATGATTCTGAAAAAAAAAGTAGCTACAGTGCGTCTGATGCCGAGGCTGTAGGGTACAGTTGACTTAGGCAGGAAGCTCGGTGACAAACGCACCCAAAAAAACGCTTTCCCGGAAGGATGTTCTTAAATATCTTGCATTATTTTTTTATCGTACTTCTAGAGATTATATCGTATTCGATCGTATTTGATGCGTATTTGTGGTGAGCCCGGAAGTTCACGGTTAAAGAAAATTTTTAAACTTTCTTCACCTTCATAAATCAGCTCCATCAATGCTACCTTGAAGCATTTCCCATTGCACTTTTCCCTTTTGTTTTTTTTTCTCAAGGATCACTTATTCAATAAAGAAGGGTTTGTTTTGTTTTTAAGTACGACTGTTTTTCTTGGTCTACCTAAAGGCAAAAATTTTGGTTTGTCTGTGTGTCCATCTGTAGGCAAATCCTTTCCTAACTACAGGATATTTGGCATACTTAGTTCTTGTCAACACAGTTCAGCCACAAGAAACTAGTAGGCATATTTGGGAGAAAAGATAACCACATGACTGATACTAGCAGCGCTCTTTCAATAAACATGGCCTTCATTTGTGTGAGAGCAAATAAAAAACGCCTTAAAAGAATACACAATCAAACAGTACCAAATGGGCTCGTGTTCGAGCCCATTTGGTGTCCTGCGACAACCAAGCTCAACCTTAGCAAAAGGTTTCAACGCATGGTCCGCAAGTGCTGCGAACGCTGGAAAGTTCAAGTTACCCTACTTTTAACTCGTTTACCATGAAATACGCAAGACTGCAAGGTGGGCGTGGAGGAGATGAAGGACGGTTATGTGGGAGCGGTTGGAACTGTCGTCTTCGGACGACATTTGCAGCGGAGCAAGCCGATACGTGGCCATTAGATTATTGGTCACAATTAGGTAAGCTATAACCGCAATGTTAGAGTTCCCTTTTTGAGGGCGGACGGGTCGGCAGTTGCGGCCAATTCGCCTCCAGTTTGTTAAATGTCAGAGCCCATGATGTTTTCGTGAAGCAGACGGTGGCGCAGTCCACTGAGGGCTTTACCTTGTTTTCTCCCTCCACGCTGATACTAGAAAAGGGAGATCACATGCGCCTTGGAAATCGAGACAGAAATGTCTTGACGCCATACATATCGGAAACTGATAAGCGGAGCCACTCTTCGCTATCTACAGACAAGGCCAACTACGACCGAGTGCGATTCAGGGGATTCCCGGCGATAGCAGTTTCAAGGTTAGAGGGAAGTGCGGAACTATGGCGTTGCAATCCTCGATATATGCTAGAAATCCCAAAATAAATTTACGTTGAAGCTGTTAGGAGGGCCATAGGGGGAAGCCCTATAGCATAAGCCCCGCTCGATAATTATTTACTTTCTCTCCCTTCTATGCACAAATATGGCCACAAGAATTTTGATCACTTGCACCAGATCCCTATCCAACACTCCGATATCCCGAGCACAGTACCGCTGAGTGTGATTAACTTCATTCAGCTGCAAGCTGGCTCTTTCGCGATGACATTAAATCCGGAGCTTTCACACGCGCCACCTCCTGATCTTCGGCATCTTCTTTCGGTACATTCCAACATTTATTACTTCTATGACCGTGGTTTCGGACAAAAGTAAGCTCTAAAACAACGTCGTACAGTGGTTTTCGGAAACCCATTACCGAAGACCGTACTAAGACGACACCAGGACCCAATCCCAGACTCGCCGAACGCCACTACGAACCTTAAACAGGGCCACAAACTTTACGTTCGAGGAGCTTAAAAAAGTCGGCTGAACCTTTTTCACTACACCTGCAAACAGCTTGGAGTCCCAGCATACAGGAGCGAGAGAAAGTTGCCCACAAGCCAATGCCGAACGCACTGTACACGTTAAAACAGCTGGGTGTGGCAGTAGAGTCATAAAAGGTCCGCAGCTTCTCAATCAAGGACGGTGCTGCACAGCAAACAATGTGAAACCTAGACGGGGATGAACAATCATGGACAAATGAAACGCGAACACTCAAATGTGAAACATATCACAGATACAGCGCAGTGTATTTCCTTACAAGTGAAATTGACAGGTGGCTGAGTTACAGTAACAAAGTTGGAAAATTCTGCTTCATAAATATACCCGTAGCGTGCCAATATTGTCCCTCCACGAACAGTATTTTTTCAAATTTCCGTGTTCCGGTTCATATTTTCGTGTTAGCAATTCATTTCTACGCAATGTGTACGCAATGACTGTGTGCACACAGCTCCTCTACGAGTCCAACGTTGTCTTGAAATCTGGTGATCTCCCTGCAGACAGGGGTCCTTCCATCGTAGTACAATTACGAAAGATGACAAAAGCGCTCAAACGCTGTAGAGGTTTTGACTCATTTCACTGATGTCCACACTATCTATGGTCTTGGAACGCATGCATTGGCTATGGCTTACATGGCATAGTACAACAACACCGAAATACATGTGGCCCACGAATACTTGGCAGTGACGCGGTCTGGGTACTCACATAGTGCGAAAATTCTCCCCTGCCGGGTAGGATGCCTTTGCGGCTCGACTGAGACTCCAGATATCCTTGTGGCTGTGAACCTGGAGAAGGCCCTTCGCACTGTCGACCACGCCTGAATCGTGAAAGTGCCTCGCGCATTTGTAATAGCCTCCGCCATCGCCAATTTCGTGAACAGTTGCTAAACGACCGGGAATTCGAGATCAACAGCGACGGCAGCTAGCCACTAAAGTTCTACAATAAAGACGGGGTGCCGCAGTGGGTGATCCGGTTTCCAATGCTCTTGAACCGGATAACTGAGTAACGCCAGAGAAATGGAGGCACTAAAGCGTTTGAAACTCACCGTATTTGCTGATGAAACTACGATTATGACCAACGCAGCGTACGAGCAAAAGGACAGTAAATACATTAGGATGTTTTATCTTCAAGAAGTCAGTATCGTCTAAATCAGCGCGAAACATTTCTCAAAGCTCTATTCGCTTCTGTCTTTCAGCATCTCTACTTTAAGAAAAAGTGTAGTTTTTTGGTTTTAAACGACGACACTTTTTAGGGTTTCCTAGACGAAATGAGTTTGGTACGTTTTTTGTTTGTATGCCTGTCTGTCTGTAAGCAAAAAAATTCCGATCTGCAGAATATTGCAGCATACCTGAACTTTACAAGGTATTTGGGCCAGAAGAAAAGATTAGGCATACTTGAGGCAGTACATAAGCACTTGGCTGATACTGGAATTATTTTTTAAATTAAAAATAGACGAACCTATTTTCGGTTATGGATAAAAAGAAAGCCTTAATAACGATATTTAACCAAACAGCACCAAAAGGGCTTGCGCTCGAGCGTACAGGTCCTGGCGGCATCCAAGCCAAACAGAAATCAGAAACCCCGACAGATGGAGTGGGAGCAGTAGGAGCACTGAACAAATTGGATTTATCAAACCTTTATTGCGTTTTCTATGGGAAGAGGCAGATCGCAGGAGGAGAGCCTGAGAGTTGGGGCAGTTACTTTGGAACGGAGGCAGAAGACTGTTATCTTCTGACGACATTTGCTGCCAACCGAGCACAAACGCGGCTTCATTTTATTGGTCACATTCAAAGTTAACGTAAACTGCTGTTTTAGGACTCAGGTTTCCCATTTTAGGGCGAAACTCCTGGCCATTGCGGCAAATTCGCCTTTGATTTGTTGATGTTTTGTGAAGGATAGAAAACGGAGTTTAAATTTTAGAGCTCATGATGTTTTTGTGCAGCAGACAGCATGGCCCACTGTGTGCTTTTCGTCGTTTTGTTCTTCTACGCTGGAGCGAGAACACCAAATTCGCCTTAGAAATTGAGACCGTACTGGCTTGACGCCACACATAACGGCCCCTGATAAGGGAAGCGTTTTCCGTAATCTACGGCCAAGGCCAATGCCGACTGAGTGCTAGTTGGGGATTTCCGGCTATAGCAGTTCTAAGGTTAAAGGTACGTGCGCAAGTATGGCGTTGGCCGTTCCGTGGATATCTACCATTTCTAAAGTAATTTTACATTAAAGCTACTAGGGAGACCAAAAGCGTTTGAAAATGTTATACGCATGTTTCTCGAGGCTTCGGGCGAATGAAATATTGCACTGGGTTAAATTCTTACGGTATAGGACAATGCCCAGGGTATTATGAAGTAATAGTTGCACATTTGAAGCTTGATCGGGCTTGTTGAAAAAATTAGCATAGGCGCGTAGTCACCCTGTATCAACGATTCATACAAAGCGCATGTAACGTTTCACCGTGTCTTGGAATACCTAAATGTAACAAATAGTTAACATTTTCAGGAAATTCGCTGCACAATACGGGCGACTTGTGGGTTTGTTGGTCGAGTACGGGTTTAACGAAAAAAAATAATAGTATTTTAAGGGTTCAAAGCCTTATTCGCCTGCTTTCTTCTTCCGTGAGAAGGGTTAACGCCGCAAATATTATTTTTCCTGCAATGCACTATATTGTAGTAAAAGTCAGGCAACGTTTGCACTACGGGAATTATTTTGGTGTTTTACGGGAACGTTTTAAAGATGCGCTGTTACTCTGCACACTTTGTACAATGGTCGCCGAATATTTTTGCCAAACGAACTGAGCGCTTCACACAGTTTACGTTTTCGGGGAGCGTGCAGCAAGAATGGATTATGAGGACATGAAGCGCAAATGCGCGGATTGTTCACACAATCTAGGAAAAATTTTCATGCTCTACAAAGCGCTTCACGTGCCTCTCATGTGCTTAGAAAACTGAAGACTGCATCGACTTTATATTTGGACAGAATATGGAAAGTTTCTAGTAATTATTTACCAGGTGTTCTTCTCGGCTAATTACGACTGTTCGCCGAAGACTGTACCAGACAAGTCGCCATCCGCAGCACTGAAGGCAACATAGCAACGTCATCTAAAACAATTTGCAACTCGCCGCGGTGGCTCAGTGGCTAAGGCGTTGCGCTGCTGAGCAGGAGGTCGCGGGTTCGATTCCAGGCCGCGGCGGCCGCTTTTCTGATGGCGGCGAAAAGCAAAAACGCCCGTGTGATCGAGATTTCGGCGCACGTTAAAGATCCCCAGGTGGTCAAAATTAACCCGGAGCCCTCCACTACGGCACGCCTCATCGCCTGCATTGCGTCGGCGCGTTAAACCCTACAATCAAATCAAAAAACAAATTGCAGCGTTGTGGGACAACTAGCCACTAACGCAGTCCTCCAGTCAAAAAACCTTGTTGCTCGTTGCCGTTGCAACACCGTAGCAATCGGTCGGAGCTCCCCTGCTTTCGCACTCAGCAGAAATGAGTTTAAATTTTAGGAACCGTGAATGTGAACGCAGCACGTGCCGCGGGAAAGTCGTGTTAATTGCCTCGCTCCACTCCATCAATACGAAAAATGCATTTACCATAGAAATGCCGTACCATTCCTATAACGAGCACGTGCTGCAAATTGTGGTAATTAAACATTTTCCCAGACCTTCCTAATTTCTTGAAATCTAGCATATTGACCAGTCAGCACTGCATGCGAATTTCTTTCATGTCAGACCCGCATTAGGTCGTTAAAGCATCACCAAATACATAGTATATAGAACAAGTCTCTAGGGTCGACGACCAAGAATAACCCTATTGTGCGGTCCCAAACTATACCCCGTACAAACGGCCACATGACTTCCCGGAACCAATGAAAGGCCATGCGTATTTGACCCCCACAAATAAAGATGACGTTACCTCCACGCTGTACACCTGATGACGGATCGTATTCCCACACCGAATATTTAACTAAATATGCTGACGTTGATTTATAGGAAGAAGAGTAAGGACACCCAATGATGTTCGTGTTTCTCCGGCAATAGGCAGTGTATCGTTATATCGTTTCGAGGCCGCATGCAAGCGTGTTGTCATCACTGCCGCATCCATGAAATTAGGAAGACACTAAAATGATCGCGCGTAATCCGTACATGTGTCCGACATTTCGAGGTAACGCTTTAAACTATGGCATCTGCTCTTAAACGACGCCCGTTCGGGTGGCATGGCATTCAATGCGCCAGCACCGATCGCCCCGGTCAATTTATTTTCACTGCTGCTCTGCCACTTGTTATTTTTTCACCCTGTGCTCTCAGCACACGTTTCCTCGAAGAAACTGTGATTTTCTTCTTTGGCTCACTTGTTGGGACCGTATTACGATGTAAAAATGAAGTGAGAAAAACAAGCACTCGGGGTCAAAATGCACGAAAGCTGTATTTGGAGAATGCTTAAACACTGCAGTCATTGTAAAGTGCTCCTGAGTTGTGTTACATTGCATGCTTTTAATGATAATCAAACTGTAGCTTGCATGCTGCGTTTATGCACCGATAATGACGAAATGGGGCGGGTATTCCGTTCTTCATTGCGCGTCAGTTTTCTAAAGGCGCTCTGACGCCGCTTTTGTTAACCCACCGAAGACTGATAAGGCGTATCGGCAGCTATCAGGGGCGGCAGCTGAAGCGAGCCGAGGCTGCCATGGGAATTCGCATTCATCCCGTCGCAATCTGCGGCTGCCACCGGTTGCGCCATAGCCACAGACACGACAGAGCCAAGAGAGCGCCACAGCAGCAACCGCCGCAGTTGCCCGGAATCGTGGAACGTGCGTTAGCGCTGCGCAACCGAGCGTCGCCGATACCTCGTGGTGTCGCCCGTTCTATGCTGTGGCGTTCCATTCGCGGCAGGGCGTCGTTGAGCCACATGACCAGCCCTATGTCTGACTGCAACCTAAAAGCGTGAAAAATACGACGGTAAGTTATATTTTACGCCAAGCTAATGAGCGCGCACCCCGACTGGTATTCTCGCGGGTGTGTTTGTCTCACTATTTCAACGTAGCTGTGCACGAGGCGCCAGCCTGCGAGTGGAGAGCTCCCGCCAAGAAAGTGAGCCGAGGAAGCAGTTGTAGCAGCGGTACCAAACTGGTCGCGCTCACAGAGTCGGTGAAGTAATTAGTGCGCACGTGCTTCCTTTAAAACAAAATTTCACCATCTTTCCGTAGGGGAACCCTGAGTAGTACACTCTAAGAAAAAAGGGTAGAAAAAGGGGGGACATCGAGGCTTTTCTCCCCCGAACCAGCGAGATTCTCCCTTTAGCTAATTACACGTAGCGCCCTCTGTACGGCCTCTACGAAACACCGAAACGGGGGAGGAAATATTCTCCCCTGTCGTCTGCAATCTGCTGTCGGTGCCGACGCCGAAAACGAAACCGTTCATCGTTGCAATGTGGCTTTCGCCGATCGGGCGCATACGACGACTATGAGCAACACCAGCCCTGCGGTGTGCTGCTTGCTTGTTTTCTCGCTGTCTTTCTTTTTATCATTACCATGTGCCCACCACGCTAACGCACGGCTCGCCAGCCGTGTGTTTGAAGCGCATTCTGTGTTCACCGCTGCATGCGTGATGTGGGCGGGCTTCTCGCCTGCGCCCTGTTCAACTTACCACTGCATTTGTGGACGTTTTATACTGACGCCCAAGAGTAAAGAGGTCAAGCGATGATAGCAAACTGCCCCTTTTTTCGTCAACTAGCACGGACCGCAGCATATTGACGCATCAGTTACCAACAATAGGCCCCCATTCGGTAACATCTCTGCTGAATGGTTGCCAGACCAGTGGTGCGCTCTACGCTAAAAGAGCGAAGGCGAGGCAATGAGCGTCATTACACAAACATATCGGCCATACTGTTTCGATAAACGTTTTTTTTTTCTTTGAGCTATTTTACTGCTTTTTTACAAAACCTCAAATTAATAAAAGTTTGCAATTGCACGGGTTACATTTGATAAAATAACAAAACCCACCTAAGACTTACGCACTGCAGTGGGTTATCGAAACAAGCAACGATCTCACTGTTCATACCTGCATTCTCGGCGATCAGGGTTATAAATACTTTGTCGCCGTGTCAATGTTTCGTTGTGGCTTGTGATCATGCGGACATGTGAAAAGTGTACTATATGTTGTGGTGTGTATACGTGTATTATGCTTGCGATGTTGTGTGTTGCGTGTATTGTGCGTTGGCAGTGCCTTTAATGAAGTGTATGCCGCTATGTTGTGCTATGTTTCTTCCCAATATGTGCCCGCCCACACTCTTTGCGGCCAGTTTTTTTTAGGGCGCGAAAGGCGAGAAGAAGCGAACCAAAACACTGATCACGCAGCGTTCAACGCCGGGGAGAAGCGGCGGCAGGCTATAATAAATACGTTATCCATAAAGGGAACCAAGGAAACTTGAAGTAAGTGCCCACTGATGGTGATGCTTCGTAGCTGCCCCTCCCCACCCCTACTTTTTTTTTGCGTCATCTATCGGTCATTTTAAAACGTTTACGATTGCTTTCCTTCGAGCACGCTAGAGGGCGAGCATTGTCAAGGATGCGACAGCGACGGATACGTTTTTCGTCAAATTTCGTGTTGTCTGCGTTGCCTTTCCGATGAGATTTACGATTGCAGACGATCCGCGTTCTGATGCATCGGTTGTAGCAAGGTAAGGCGACTAACAACAACTGGTTGTTCTCAAACGGCCGCATTGGATGCTTGTGATCTCTCGTGTGAGGTGAACGGCGGGGTAACGAGCCTTTCGGAAATAAAGGCGGCATTTTGAAAGCAATCGGTATGACTTCTACTGTGTTTACGGCGGCGCGTTCGCTCTGAACGCGTAGGCGGGGCGGGGCGCGCAGCGAGACGAATGCAAGAAGTCGCGCATATACGATTGGCGACATCGCTTGCTAACCGCAGTTCTGGTGCTCGGTAGGTAATTTCTTGGTTATTTTAGCGCATTTTGAGCGCACACAACCGCAGTAACCTACTTATTTGTACTTCCTCGATCCTCAAACCGATCAGCTCGCTAGGCCTTTATCGCATGACAAGCATTGCTTGGGTGACGCTGCCAGGGGAGGAACGCTCCTCCATTAGCTCACGAAAGGGGGAAATCTTCCTCCACTCCTAGGGGTAGAAACGCGCTCCTCCCTCTTAAAGGGAGAATCTTTCTACCTTTTAGGGAGCAATATATGATACATTCCTGTTTCACCCTTAAGGGAGAAACTACCACACCCTTTTTTCTTAGAGTGTATGCGAAGGAGGCATGGGTTCGATTCAAGTGCCCATTAGTTTTCAATTCTTCGTTTCCGTAAGGTTGAGGTATGTAGGTACCGTTATATTTACCGTTTGGTTTCCATGGTAACAACCACACTTTTCACTTACGTACCGGAACTACGAAATGGGTAAATTGCGTTGACCCCATGGCTGTTTCGCATACTAATCAGGGTACCCCTACGGGAAGATGGTGTAATTTTATGGGGGGGGGGGGGTGTTAGAGTGGAGAAGCATTAAAGAGAGAGAGAGAAGTTGTACGCGGTATGAGTTAATCTTTATTTAAGCATTATCATCATCATGGTCAACGTAGGTGACGTCGACCTGTGGTTGGCGTTCCGCTTTTATTATGACCGCCTTTGGTCTGTGAAATGTAACGTCAAGGGGTGTTGTAGTGGATGAACCCTAAAGTTGCTGAAAAAGAGGTCGATGCACTTTCCCCGGATGGTTGTGGGCTGCTTGTAATCACCTCCTGCCGAGACTCGCCGACGCACGCCGCTGCCGACGACGATGAAACGTCGAGGCGCGTGAAGCGTGCTTGTCTCGTGCCAGCCCAGGAAGACACCGGCAACACTGTCGATCGAGGAGCCATAGAAGGGTGACCCCACCGGGAGTTCAGCAAGCCGAGCATGCGCCGTGAGAGTGTGGACGGCGCATCAACTAGGGAGGGACATGCCCCCGACCATGAGATGCTTCGCATCTAGTAATAGGCGCTCGCAGAGTTCAAACAGGACGACCGGACCATTGAAGCTATATAAGAGTTATCTCCAAGACTAAGATACGTTCGTTTTTGCAGGTCAAAGTAGAATTGCTGCATAAATAGAGAAATAAACAGAAAGGTCTGCAGAAGTTTAAAAGGCCCAGCCGTTTTGTCGTAAGACCGGAATAGCTCTCACTCGCCCCATGTTATGAATGGCAGAGTAATTTCCGGTGGCCTGCTCATTAAACATAACAGTTGCGTGCATCATTGAAGAGCCATGATCTCTGCACATTAACCTATCATTTATATCATAGCATGCTTTTCGAAATGTGGTGGGTAAACTTCAAAGTTTCAATAAGCAAGCGGAGAAATGTAATTGTCTGTAAAACCGCGTACGCGTTTACAGTGAACACCGACATTCGTGATTATTTAAAGGCTGATACTACACACGCGACGTGGGGTATTTCTACCTAAGTGGCTTTAGTGTATTTACTGTCGGCCGCAAAATAAATCGGATCCATGGGAGCGGTGCGCGATAACTATCGGCTCGGCGGCTTCCGTCCGGGCGCCTGCTGTCGAGATAGCTGATGGTTGCAGGCGTGTTCTAGTCTCGTCAGTGCATTTCAGTTTTCTCGATGTCGGCCGCAGCGTTTCGTTTCTCTTGCATGTGGCATCCGGCGGCGCCCTGCGCTGTGCTCCGAGCTAGCGGCACGATTTGTAGCAGCGAACGAAAGCGTCTGGCATGCTGTTAGCGTGCAAAACTACACCGTTTACCCTTGTATGTTGTCTGCCGCTCTTTTAGTTTTCATCAGATTCACTCTTAAAAAATGGCATTTAGGCAAGTCTGCGATAACGAACCAGTGCTGGTTATTATGTGGCGGACGTGAAGTTTACATCAAGCACTGAAAACAACGGCGATGGTTTACTCGCTTCTTATAAGAATATAGGCGATACTGCACTGATTTACTACGAGCCGTCTAGGCGTGTGCAAAGTTGCCGCAATTTTCATTTACCTCAAGGATGCGTCGGGAAAGCAACCCTAAAGAGACTTTACGATTTCTGCACGGGAGCGACGGCGTAACCATTCCTCGGCGACTGCACTCTACAAGTCATCAGCCGTGCGGCAAGCCCTTTGTTTTGGCGAGGTGCATGTTCATTATTCCCCAGATATTCTCAGTGGTGGTGGGGTTGAGGTATGCCCCCCTACGGAGACCCCCCGAAGGTGGCGCACTGCGTGGTCTTCCAGGAGAGCGCTCACTGCTCGTGCTATGTGGACAGGGCTTAAACGGACTTAAACCTAATGGATTTGTAATAGCGCCTTGAGCATAACGGTGTATTTGTTTCTGTTTTTACGAATCGAAATAACAGCAGAGTTTGTTTTCAGAGGTTGATATAGAAAGCATGCTCGTCACATAATCAGCACTGGCTCAGTCGTGTGTATATCTTTATCGCATATTTGCTTGAACGCCGGTTTTTTTAGTCATTCAGATGGCAATAAAAGGATCGCCGGAAAACATATCCCAATAATGAATGAGCGGCATCGTCGCGGGCGTTCAGAGCACCCCACACGCTGTCGCCCGCTGCCATAAATCGTGCCGCTCGCTCGGAGTACCGCGCAAGGCGCCGCCGGGTGCCACATTCGAGAGAAACGAAGGGCTGCGGCCGAGATCCAGAAAACTGGCATGCATTGAATAGACTAGAGCACGCATGCGGCCTCTGCTATGCCGAGAGCAGGCGCTCGGCGGGAATCACCGTGGCCGGAAGCCATCGCGCTGATAGTTATTGCGCACCGATCCCTTGGCCCGATTTATTTAGTGGGCGAGAGTACGTATCGTTTATGCTTACTGGTGTCGCGGCGGCCAGAACGCGCAGAAACGGATAACTCGGGGTTAGCTAAGCGGGCTGCAGAACAGGATGCAGCGATGAGTAACGAGCGCGATGAACGTTGGGTCGTTGAGGGAAGGTTAGAGGCAAGTGAGAGGAAGCTAAAACGATCGTCATTTCGCCAAAAAATGACGGCCACCTCGGCTCATGCAGCGGAGTGGAGGCATGCACCCAGGTGACACACGGGGGTGGGGGGGTTGGAAGATACGAAAGCCAACAGCTATTCCGCGTGCTGCAAGATAGGCCAGCAAAACCACTCGATCAGCAGGGTACCCGTGAAGAGCAGCACGTGGCAGATAGCGTGTTAATAATTGCGGTAGATTCTAACATGAAGAAGAGCCGCTCAGCCTTGTGAAAATGGTAGGACGGGGGATATCATGTGAAGGTTGGGTGTTTCCGCGGTGAAACGATGCAGACGGTGATGACAAAAGCCAAGGGGCAGCTTGCCTTGTCCAATAAAGCTAGAAACCTTCTGGTGATTGCCGCGCGACTTCCCGGTGTTCTCAAGGAGGACGAGGGAAAACATGGCCAGGAGATAGCGAAGGGTGTAAACGACCTGCGGGCGGCGGCCCCCAAATGCGCTCATTGGAGTCTGCACTGCGCCGGAGGTGACACAGCAGGGCGTGCACACGAAACGGGCAGTACTGGCTGCTCACTGCGAGATTGTGAGGAACGGCATGGAACTTCGGCTTGCAGTGATAGACGTGAACAGGGTAGTGGGAAGCTTTGGATATAGCCAAGCATTTCAGTAGGACGGGATTCAATTGAGCCCCAGGCTAGGAAGCAAGGTGGGGTGGTGCTTAGGTGGGTGAACGGTAGCTTTTTAGGGGGCCCTGCGAAGCTAAGGAAGGCAAACTAGGCGAGAAAGGGGAAGTGATAGGCGTATGCACACTGAACGCTGGGAGGCAGCCAGGCCTACAGCTAACCGAGCAACCTATAGACATAGCTGAGAACGTATACAGAGGCGATTTAATAAGAAACAATACAGCGAGCAATTTTGTAAGAGGCAAAATTAGACCCCGTAAGCGGAAAGCGAAAGGGAAAAACAAATGCAATAAATATTTATTCAGCTACATAAGTATGCAGGGAGGCAGAAAGACTGATAAGTGGGTAGAAATTCAAACCCGCTTAAGCGGGAAGAAAGAAACGTGTACGCTTTAGCCGAGACTCACCTCCGAGTCCTAGAAGCCCCATTTGTCATAGACAATTATGTCTGGGAAGGATGCAACAGGACCAGAGAAACGAAAGAAAGGGAGAGGTGTTGGCGTGCTTATTAAACAAGGGACCGACTGGCAGAGGGTGTATGAAATCTGTAGAGAGCATCTATGTGTTAGAGGCATCATACCGGGAAAAAATACATAGGAGTGGTGTGTCTGTGGACCGGAAGGAGAGCTAGGGAGCAAAATGAGGAAATGGTAAACTGTCCGAGTAGAGATAGGGATTTCAAATATTCAGGTGAAATAATCGCAGGGGGAAAGATGAATGCCCACATAGAAGATGTGCATGGATACACAGATCACAACGGTTCTGTAGTTATAGATCTCTGTCACGAAAACCGGCTTGTAATAGTAAACACAGAAAAGAAGTGTGACGGACAAATAATTTGGGAAAGCGGTAACAGACAGTCCAGCAGATACTGTAGTCTAGTCTCCGAGACTGTTCACGAAAGGTTGCGGGAAATGAGGGTACATGAAAACAGCAACCACAAGCCGCTTACATTACACTGGAGGCGCAACCCGGACACATTTAAAAATCGGTACAACCGGGGGAACTACTTTGAACAATGAACCGTTAAAGATCATCGGCGATATGATGGAAGACGAAACCAATAAGTACAAGGACAAAATGCTGGATTACGACGAATTGATCGCGTTCATAAAGTGTAAGATGAATGCAGTCAAGCACCGAAACCGGTGGAAAGGGAAGAGAAAGTCGGGAAGCTGTTGGAATAAGTAAATGGAAGAGGCTGTTCGCCCGCGAAAAAAGGCGTCGACAGAACATAGAGCGGCAAACAGAACTGGTATGGAGCCGGAGGTATTGAAGTAAAAACGGGACATCTACCGGGGAAAAAACTAGAATTGTAGAAAAAGGTGCAAGCAAAGATCAAGCAGAAGAGCGAACAATGGATGGCAGAAATACGGAAGAAGGACAAAAGCGCAACCAAGAAGTTTTGGAGTCATGTAAAATTACTAAGCGCAAAAAACGATATCCATCAAAAATTCTCGATCGATGAAGAGGGGAAACATCTAGAAAAAGAGCAGGCGTTGGCGCATATTCATAGAGTGATTAGTGAGAAGTTTATGGAAATACAGATAGGCAAGCCTGCACGGATAACATCAGGGCCACAGAAGAATGCGGAAAGGAAAATATGTGTGAGCAAACTTGACTGAAAAAAAAAGCAGAGCAAAAGGTTCTCCCCATAACAGCAGTGGGCCCAGATGGAATACCAAGTAAACGTGCTTGGACCTAACGTTAAGGCATCGTTATTAGGGCAATAGATAAGGAGATACAAACCAAACAAATACCGGATGATGGGCCAGAAGGTTGGTTGGAATAAATAAATAAAGGCAGAGGCAATAAAGCCAGTGTTGATTCATACAGACCACTCACAGTAACTACAGTGGTGTTGTATTGGTTTGCATGGCAGGTGATCAATTCAGAAATTCAGGCTTGGATAGCAGAAATTGAAATCCTTGGGGAACTTCAGAATAAATTTAGACAAGGCAGGCGTTAAGATTATAATTTTTTCGTGCTAACACAATGCATTGAAATTGCGACAGCGCAGAATAGACCCTTATGGATTACGTTGTTGGAGATTAAAGGGGCACATGACAACGTAAACAGGGAACTGCTGCGAAGAATGCTGAATCTCCCGGGATTAGATGACGAGTTAATACAGTTTCTTATAGCAATCTCTAAGGATAATAGACTGCACCTGACATGAGCAGGATAGAAATGCGCACAGCAGGTCACCACCCATCAGGGAGTGAAACAGAGATGCCCTTTGTACCAAAGGGCATCTCTGTTTATGCTTTTTATATACTGTTATATATAAAGGTATATATATATATAATATTATATATATATATATATATAATAATATATATATACATAAAGAAAATAACAATATATATTAGTATAAGTCAAGATCGGAT
>JABSTR010001475.1:0-71270 GCA_013339765.2 Haemaphysalis longicornis | reverse complement strand
AGAAAAAGAACGAATAACGTGCGTTACACGGGGCGTTGGGTCCACAATTTTTATCGGTGTGGTGTGGCGATGGAAAAATGTGGGTGATTGGCCCTAAACCGCCTCCATCAAGAGCGTCGGTTAAACATGGTGGTACCTACAATACAAGCCCGTCCGTTCCGCATTTCAAGGCCAATACTTTCGCAATCACGGGCTGTGGCAGATTCAGCGCCTATTTTGGGGTGGTTCCATAATGCTGATGGGAGGGGGTGGAGGATGGCGCAAACAAACAGAATGCCTTGATTTGTTCTCAGTTGCGGAGCAAGCACTGTTTACGTCCACATATTGCACACAACCATGTGTCCAGTTTCAAAAATGCTCCCTCTTCGCTTCCGCGCTGATGCTGTTTGAAGGGGAAAAAGTGGCTATAGGGTAGAGCGATTAGCCAATATCACACTTAGCAAAAAGTGAGGCGTGATGAGTACTTTGCTTGCGGTGGTATAAAAAACTACACAGGCCGAAAACCATGTGGGCTAGTCCCAATGATCCTTTTCCCTCCATCACCTGCGACGAGCACTGGGAGAGGGTGCGGGGCAGCTCTGATCCGGAGGTTCAAACCTCCCTGACGAATCAGGCTGCCATTATTGCCTCCAGGCTATAGCCAGCGGCCACCACGTCACCGTAACAGAGCTTGGCTTAATAAAGTTTACCTCCTCCTCCTGCGAAAAATCAGTTTCAAGGGATAGGGAGGGGGGTGGATAAGAGTAGCTTCGGGGGGTGAGTGGCAATCGCCTAACGTACCCCCTTATCTGGATCCGCCACTGATCACTACTTCATAAAGAGGGATGACGTTTCCAGGAATTTTTCACGACATGCACACACTACGCTTGGCATGGAGGTTTCGAGTTTGTCACTGTGACCAACCTTTATCTAACGCGCGTGCTTTACGGTCAGGCTGAAATTACATCTTTGAAAACAGCATTTGTGAAACCGAGCGCCATTCGCGTTAAAAATGCTTTCGCCATACCCATGGCCATTTACAAACACTGTGGACAGGCTGAACGCTTTGCGGATCTAGTATACTTGTGTACAACTAAAAATAATGCGGCTTTGCCTCGTGAAAGGAGCCCCATCCAGCCAATGGTGTCGCCTTATCAACGTAACGTCGTTGTAGATCGCCTCCACAGCCTCCACGCAGCACTCACGGAAGAAATCACAGTGCATGTCCTTCCGGTCTTACGGTCTTCTACCAAAGTGGCCGCCTCCGCTGTTCTCGCCCAACCATTGGCGTCGTCGGGCTCTCTGAGGCCGTTTTTCAGTGTCGTTCAGTCATATTTCTTGCTTGCGTGTTGTGTGCATTGCTCTGACATGCTCGGTAACGACAATCGCTTAGGTGCTATTTCTGCTGCTTTGTGAGAGCTTGGCGTTGCCGGTAAACAGCCGCCCCTTAAGTTACTGCAATCTCTGTACGCTGTATGATACAAAGCGGTCGTCATCATCATGTGCGTGCGTTTGGTCTTGGGCGTGAAGTGATCCTCGTTCTACCTTTTAATTCCTCCTGTGTCTCTGCTACCCAAGTTCTCGCACCAGTGTCTGCGACAGGGGTGATAACTGCTTGTTTATTTCTAATATATTACGCCAGTCAGTTGTAAATAATACTGTTGTGCATAGCGCACGACGTTAACGCCATGGAGAGTTATTAGCGGCGCGAAACGCAAGCAGCGCGACGTCATGCGCTGCATTTGGTTAGAGCATATATGTCAAGTCGTGATTCCTAAATCGATACCGGGAGCGAGCGTATACGCTCAAATTGTGATCAAGTCACCAAATACACGAAGCTGACTTTTTACACTTTTTGACCATGAATGCGTATGAGTTGTATCTTAGCTGCATGATGTGATTTAATACGGCACCTTTTCTTTTTTGTTTCTCGGTTACGGTGTGCTTCCATTGTTAAATGTGTTATTGCAACTAGTATGTTTTCGACGCCTGCTTTTTGTTCTAGTGCTTGCAGTTGTTTTTTCGGACACAAACCTTTATGAATTAAATACGAATAGGGACCTGCATTCAGTTTGCATTCTCTATGATAATAAAGATTCCACATGAGTGTTACCACTGTAAATTCAATTTTATTGTCCCGCTTATGTTTCTTGAATGAGCTGCGCTTCGCCATAGTGGCATTGCATTAGATAGATTCAACTGGTATGACCAGCTGCAACAATGTATGCAAAGACATAAAACGCAGAACTGAAGTCAAAGAAACCACCTTTCACCTTCTTCCACACATGTGCATGCATATTGTTCACCAAATCAAATTCTTGCATGAAAGATGTGCAATATTGAAGCTATATAAGCACTGCTCGCCTTGTGCTTATGTCACTTAAAGAAGTACTGACATTAAATTTCTCGCTTTCAGTTTTTATGCTGGAAAGAGTACCCATTGGCCCTGTAATTACGAAAATCGAACCGAAAGCCGTCAGCCGCCAACAAAGAATAATTTATAGCACGTTTATTGCAACCAGTTTCAAATTCACCGCCCCGCGGGAAAATGGCCGTTTGAAGGCCAGCCTGTAAGTGGGCCAGTCTGACGTCACGGTCTCACCCGTGACGTCAGGGACGTTCGCCGCATCGTCTGCTGCGATTGTGCATGGTCCGCCCTCGCCTGAGCAGTCGACATGTCGTCTGAATCGCCATACTCGGATGAGTCGCTGCCACCCGACAGACAGAGCAACTTTATTTGGCCAGGCGATTAGGCCGGCGATGTCGCCGTAATCCGTTTTTATTAACACTGCGGCTCGAAAACGCGCATACCGTAACAGCAACAGCTTGTCGCCCCTCTTATAATCAATCTGATCTCGAAAAAGAAGTTTCCCATGCGAGAAAGTAGATGTTACTGTGGTGAAAAATTGTGCTAGGGGTTGTTATCAGCGCTGAATTTAAAAGCGGCGTTCAGATATTTGCCCCGATGGTAAGCCTACGCTGATCGGCAGCGGAGTTTCGGCGCTCCGACCCAGCACCGCCGGCACCGCGGTGCGGCGAGCGGCCGAAAGATGGCGCCAACTGCGTGCTACAATCAAAACAGGCCACGGCAGATGTCTTGGTCACCGATCGCTGAAACGGAAATTATCGCCAAAATAAAGCTCAGTATGCGAAATAGGGGATGATAGTGTGGTGAAAAGTTGTGTAAGGGATGGTCATTCGCAGTTGTACAGATACTGGCAAATATTCAAATATTCGCAACGCTACTAAGCCCAAATTCCCCAACACCCAAGCTGACCCGAGCAACGCCGAGCCCGCTGGCTTGGGTGACAGTTCTTGCAGCCGCCGCCGCGCACGAACTCAGTCCACGTTTTGCGCTGCATGTCGTCGCGTGGAAAATAATGCATCTTGGCGTCGTCGTCGATTTGCTCGGACAGGCTCCCACGAGCACTACTTCGCATTCTGCGAGCTTGCCATAGCACAACGTGGGCTAGCTCGGCGACGCGCACTTGTTTGGTCTAATTCCTGCGCTACACTTGCAAAAAATGAGATCACAAACATAGCACTGCAACAGCCTTTTCATGATTCTCATAGCTACATATCAAGACAACCAATCCTGAGCCAGCACCACACAATAAATCACTCGGGTAACTATACCAAATGAGATCATACATCGATTCTCGAAAAAACTTCTGCCATGATCACTGTTATACTGGAAGATCCCTGTTGACTCAACGACACACAACACAACAGTGAGTATGGCAAATGCAACAGCAAACCAAACACTGCAATGTCATCTTCTGATTCTCATAGATACATATCAAAGCAATCAACCATGACCAAGTTACGCACCACACAAAGGCTGGTGAGACGACTTCAGAAATGAGTCTGCACACAAACAGCATGTCTGGTCTTTTCTGCTGTCTGAAGGAGTTGCGTGCTCCTTCAGCTATGGAAACACACGTACTTAAGCTAAATGGCGTCCTCTACACTAAGTGAAAGGGGCAAAGGCGGTACAGGTCAATCGCCGCCGCCTTCCACATCTTTAAAGGACTCAATACCAGATAGGTCACTGTCGGAGTCCATACCATCTTCATCCATATGGATTATAATAGGTTGAATATGCGCACTTGCTCCACCGTCTGCCCTAAGCTTTGTTTCAATGTTGATCTCATGCTGAACAGCGTTTTCCCAGTGTTGAGCTGTTACCTAGGCAGCTTCTTCCTTCAGGAGCACCTCTACATCTGCCAGCTTAAATGGGGCATTTCTGGCCTCGACACCTCGTTTCATCTGTGCCCATATGAGCTCAATGGGTTTGAGCATACAATGGTAGGATGGGAGCCTAAACACAATACATCCAGCACCTTTCAGCTGCACAGTCAATAGTAAACTTGATGTAACGCGTCTTTACAGAGGCCGCAAGGCTGAGAAACTCCTTTTTAAGCATTTTTTCATCCCAAGCAAGTCCTTTGGACGTCAGGCAGTCATGAATGACCTCTTTGCGTGAATAAGTCGTACGCCCTGTTTCTACCAGCCGCGAGTGGTACGAGGCATTGTCCATGACAATTACATTACCTTGTGGCAGTTGTGGCAAAACGGCCCCAAACCACCTTTCAAAGCGGGTGCCGTCCTTCTCATAGTGGTAATCGCCGGTCTTCCTACCCAGAAAGATATCCAGGCACCCAGTGACGAAGCCGTCCTCACTGCCGATGTGCGTTACAATCAGGGGCTGTCCTTTCCCTGACGGCTGTTTCAAACCTGTCGTCAGACCACGTATGAAGGCGTCGTGGTGGGAAGCAACCGTTGTGCCCGTCTAAACAGTCCATAACGTTGGTTCCGCATTCACCCAGGTTTCATCAAGGTAGATTGTTCTATCTTCCATCACGTACCTGGGAATTTTGTCGAGGTACTTCTGCTGCCACGCGACAATATCGTCCCGCTCGATCAGCAGTGACTTCCGGCCAATCTTGTCATACCTGAACCCGATGTCATTCAGCATGCGACGCACAGTGCATAGCTTTTGAAGAGTAACATCGCCGCTAGCGTTGACATCCGCAGCATATGCCTTCACTGTCGGGATATCATTGCTGCGAAAAACGTGATGCACGGATCACCGCAATGGCACTTCGTGAAGTCGTCGTACACTTCTGTGCGTCGTCTCTTTCCGGCTCTTCGTGGGCGCTTTCGGGAGCGCATCGCAACATTTAAATCGTTATTTCTCATCTCCTTCACGTTCTTCACAAAGACAACAATGACTCCAAGAAGATCGCTCACTTTCGCGGCCATTTCTTCAATGCTGCGCTCAGGGGGAAGATTGCACAAGCGAACGTACGCGTTCCGAATCATCTCCCGTTCGCAGGTGCTGGTGACACGGCCGCTTTGTTTTCTTATACCATCGGTGTGGGGTAGATGGCGACGCACCACAATCTTCCTTCGAGAACGATAACGCACATTCAGATGCGACTTTTTGGCGATCCATGGCGGTAAATTTGGGCCGGCAATGCATAAAAACTGAAACAAGCGGTTGATGGAAAACCCGGAAGACCAGACATTCACCATCATGAATATAATTGAAACTCGCTACTGCAGCTGACGATAGTTCTTTCACGCATTGCATTATAACGGTCAAATAAAAAATTTTAGCTAAGGTTTTTATCTCCACTCAAAAGATAAGCATTTCCCAAGTGAGAGGGAAGATGGCAAAGTGCGAATGCCCGAGTTTGCCCGAAGTTACCCGATTTGATCCGGAGGGGCGCTATGTTAAAGTCTTTGGCATTCGCACGTTACGTACCTCTCACTTGGGAAATGCTTGGGAAAGCACCCTCGAGCTTCGGAATGCGGAGCCGACGAGCGAGCGCCCTCACGCGGACGGAACGCGAAGCGAACCGGCGCAGCGGCGCGCCGCCCGCAGCTACGCCGAGCAGGAGACCGTTGCTACGCCGAGACCGTTGCTACGCACGCTCTCTCTCCTCCTCCGCGCCGTTGCTAGGGGAGAGGGGGAGCGCGGATGGCGGACGAGTGATTCAGGGAGCGGCGCGCCGCCCGCAGCTACGCGGAGCAGGAGACCGTTGCTACGCCGAGACCGTTGCTACGCACGCTCTCTCTCCTCCGCGCCGTTGCTAGGGGAGAGGGGCAGCGCGGACGGCGGACGAGTGATTCAGGGTCGCTTATAAAGTGCATTCGCACTTAAAATGAAGGCGCCCTAAAGACCGTTTCGACACGGACGCATACATGAATGCTTGGCTCCGAGCGCTGCCTGCAGGTACAAGGCGGTGGGGCGCGATGTCACGTTGATACGGTGACAGCATTGCCTGATAAGGGACCTTTGACTGGGTGATGATGTATTTTTGTTACCTGTATACGAGTATAGCCTGACCTGTGATGGCGTCCGTTGGTCCGGATTTGGGGCAAACTTTGGGCCGAGTAGGGCGAAGAAAGAAACGACATGTACAGATATTTACCTAGCGTTTGACTGAGTGAGCAGGGCTTTGAACTCCTGCGCGTGCGATTATAAATAACGCAGTTGGGTCCGCCCCCTTTCTCGCCCCCGCACGGGGCACCTTGAGAAATCTTGGTGACGGCGTTGGCGAGACTGCGGACCCCGAGCCCCCATACTCACGCTGTAACCGGCCGTGGCAATGAGTTTTAAGGAGAAGGGTAGAAACCTCAAACGGTGGCCGTCGGAGTCGTGGTCAAGCTACGGCGGATGGGTCAAGCTATAACTTCAGTCTGTTTACCAGGCGGGGAGCTCCGGCCCCTCTTTGACCATCAGGGTAAAGCCAAAGAAGAAAGTACCCCCATCCCCTGCTTTATACTATGGCGCATGGTATTATCTAAACCCCTTCTTCCAAGTGATCGGGCGCCGAAAAGGGCCCGCACCAACGCAATCTTTAAACCCCTACCGAATCTCGTTTAAACCCCTACCGAATAACCCTGACAACTTTCATCGCTTCCTAGTCATGCAGACAGTTGACAAAGCCACCCCAATAACTTCGAAATCTGTGTTCCTGATCACCAAGTTTATTGAAGGTATAGTTGGAAAAAACTATGACGCAAAGAAACTTGCATCTGGTGACATGCTTATTGAGGTCCGAACTAAGAGATAATCTGCTAACCTTCTAAAACTGAACGCATACATAAAACTAAGGCAGATGTTCTTGAGGGCTTGCGTGAGCAAGGAGTGACTGGTGTTCTATGCATCACAATGAGGCGCGATGGAAATCAGATCGAAACCAAACATATCACCTTGACTTTAGATCGTAGTACGCTCCCCGAATCTGTCAAAGCAGGGTTTCTCCACTGTCCGGTAAGGGCGTACATCCCACACTCGTGACGTTGCATCAAATGTCAAAGGTACGTGCACAGTAGCAACAACTGTCGAGGGCAAAATACGTGTGAAAATGCTCGAAGCACGACCTTCAGACAGATGAGTGTAATGCAACAAAATTTCATGTGTTAACTGTGAAGGATCACACCCCGCGTACTCCCGTTCTTGCAAAAAAATTCACAAATGAGAAAGAAATCATAAACCTCAAACTGACCCACAACCTGTCTTACCCAGAAGCTCGAAAAAGACATTCTGTGCTTCCCCCAGGAAGTTACGCTGACGCTGCTCACCGGGGGGTGGGGTGGCGTCAGGTTTCGGTGGCGACACAGTGCAGCAACGCTGACCTGGTTCCACCCCAACCCCCCACTGGGCTGGCGTCTTCTGCCGAAAATGTACCACCGCCTGTGGATTCCACTGCGGATGCGGTGGCAACGGACACTGTAGGTGGATACGGCTTGCCTTCCGCTCGTGGTGCGCTGTCGCCCTTGGGCACAGTAGGCAGCGAGGTGGGGAGCCTTGCATCCACATCTACACGCACAACGCCGCTACAGCTGCCATTGGCCCGCGCGGCAAACACGAGTGCAACTCCCAAAGTTTCACAGCAAAAGGAGGGACATGCTGCATTTACTCCTTTGCCATCGCATGAAGAGATGGACGTAACACCCACGCCAGCTCGGTCAGCTGTTTATCCAAACTAGCTGCGTGGCAACATTGGCCGCGGGAAAAAAACCAGCTCCGCGCATAACTGGCCCTAATGCAGTCTCAGTAACATAGATAACACCACACGTCTGCAACACGCAGATACACGCTGCACTCTATCTTTAAACACTTATGGTTGTACAATGCATTACACAATGGAACTGCAAGGGCTTAATGAAAAACTTGGATCACATATACGAAATTATTCATAAAAACCAATCAACCATCTTATTTCATCAGGAAACACACTTACAATCGAAACAAGCAAACATTCTGAAGTGCTCTTCTCTGTTTAGGAAAGCTAGGAACGACTGTTCTGACTCCTATGGTGGTGTAGCTATGGTTATACAACATTCTATTCCCTGTCAATTTGTTCCTTTGACCACAACCCTAGAAGTGGTTGCGGTACGTGTATTAATCGCCGACAGCTTAATAGCGATAGCTTCAATATTTTTTTCCCCGGACTTTTGCCTTTGCAGTCCAGAATTTGAATCCCTAATTAACCAGCTACCGGATCCATTCCTACTGGTGGGCGACTTTAATGCCCACAGCAAACTGTGGGGATCTGAACGCGAAGATGCCGGGGCGGTTTAACTGAAAAATTCTTACTCTGATCTGGTGCGTGTATATTTAATAAAAAGAAACCAACATACTACAGTACAACACACAAGAGCTACTCACACATCGACTTAGCAATATGTTCGTCTATCCTCTTCCCTTTGTTCTAGTGGAATGTGGACTCCAACCCTTCTGGAATTGACCACTTCCCTGTCACTCTTAAGAGTGTAGATATAATCCCTGACAGTTCTATTTACCCTAAAATGTTTAAAGAAACTCGTGCAGACTGGGTAGCTTTTAGGCAAATATCACAGCTGTCCTACACATTCATAAACACTTACATATCGATGAAGCTTGTAGAATTGTCACCGCCCACTATATAGAGGCTGCCAAGAGTTCAATTCCTCAAACCTCCGGTACTCCTCAAAATCCTAGAAGGCCCTGGTGGAATGACGAGTGTCGAAACGCACGCAAAGCGCAAAACAAGGCCTGGGGGAACCTCCGAAGGTACTCCAACGCGCAGAGTCTAATTGCTTTCAAGCGTGCCAAGGCGTTTGGAATGCCTATTCGCCGCGAAGCCAACACCAACAGCTGGATAACTTTTGTGGCTTTTATTACCTCTTACACTGTAAAAAAGCAAGGTGTGAAACCGAATAAGAAAGTTCAAAGGGAACAAAACAACCTCACTCCTTGTTAGCACCACAGGCAACACTTTAGAAAACTAGCCAAACACTTTGAACTTATATCAAGCTCTTCACATTACACAGACAGATTTATCAGGTAGAAAACATCTGCTGAACGTAAATTCATTAAGGACATAAAAAATCGTCACAAGACTGTTACAACTGTCCATTTTCAATCAACGAGCTTAAGATTGCCTTGGCTATTTGTAAGACATCAGCACCAGGTGCAGACCAAATCCCATACACAATGATTCACCACCACCACGCAGACACCCTCGAAACACTCCTTTATTTGTTTAACAAGATATGGAGTGCAGGACATCTTCCACGGGCTTGGAAAGAGGCAGTTGTGGTGCCATTACTTAAACAAGGGAAAGATGCCTCTTCTCCTTCTAGCTATCGGCCAATAGCACTTACCAGTTGTTTAAGTACACTGTTCGAGAAGATGGTCAATAGAAGGCTCATGTACTTTTTAGAATACTACGGTATTCTAGATAGCTGCCAGGCAGGTTTCTGTTCGGGAAGATCTACAACCGACCAGCTTGTGGCCTTGGAATCATATGTTAAAGATGCTTTTGTCCACAGGCAGCACTGTATGTCTATTTTCTTTGACTTGGAGAAGGCGTACGATAATGCATGGCGCTATGGCATCCTGCTTGACCTCAAAGCTTACTGTGTATCTGGAAATATGCTCAACACTATAGAAAGCTACCTGTCTGAGCGAACTTTTCTTGTAAGGGTTGGAGCATCACTTTCTAGAGAACATAAAACCACATGGGCGCACGTAGATCAGCCAAATTGTCGCTTGAATACGCACAGCGAAACGGTGCGGACGGTTTCGGTGAGGCAAACATTACAAACCACGCAGTCGGTTTGACACGAGTTACGTAAATTAACTGCGACTGTTGAAATGAGCGGTTCGGCTCACGAAACGACTACACAGCGTGACATGCGTCTACGGAAACTTCTGAAGACTGAAAAAGGGGGCCTTCAGTACGCCTAGTGCGTGCATTGTTAGCAGCCTCAACCGCCTCACCCCTAAAACAACTGGAAGGGAGCAAGCGCAATGAAGCCGTCACGCGTTCACAGGCCGCGTCAACAAAAATAACTGTGGTAGTGAACAAGTGCCATAAGAGCAGTGCAACTACGGCTGCGTTTCCCGCCGGGCTCTCACCCCCTCGTTTTTCCCTCTTCACCGTGACCCCCTTGCGAGCGACCGCCGAGAAACGCTTACAGCGACAAACGGACTAGGAAAGGCGGGAGGTGCAGTTTTCGTTGTTTAATTTTACCATCCTTGACAGTTAAGCTGCACAGCGGCACCGCTAACTGTTCGCGACTCGTACACGCGCGTCCGGGCTCGATCTCGTGATAAAACTGGTTTGCGCTACTGTACTCACGAGTGCATATACGCCAGAGTGCAGGCACTCGCAAAACCAGTATTCATGAGCATTGTACTCATGATTACTGTGTACTCATGAGTACTCTATACTCATGAGTACTGTGTACTCATGAGTACTCATCTTTATTAGTACTCAAACTCATGAGTACTGATACTCATAAATACTGCACTCATGAGTACTCATACTCATGAGTAGTGTACTCATGAGTACTGTACTCACGAGTGATGGACTTACCCCTGTACTCACTCTTCATCTTACTCACTTTTTTTTCTGGGTGTGTACTCACTCACATCGTACTCGTGAGTTTGAGTACAAATGAGTACAAATGAGTGTACTCACGAGTGAGTACGCCGACCTATGCGCTTGGCTCAAACACCTAGAGTCCACGCCGTATTACAAGTACGCCGACGTCGTCATCAACTGGGACCGGTTTACGCAGTCCGGCTTACGCAGTCCAATCCAACGTTATGCGCGCTATAAAACGCGGTCCCTTCGCCGCTCCGCCTATGCGTCGCATCTACACAGGGGTTCCCCCGAGAGAGGTGGGAGTTTTTTTACTATAAACGCCACTGCATTCGCTGGCTTTGTTTTCTGATACAACATTTTTTAGTCGCACCAAGGTACATACGGAAGTACATTGACAATGACGCATTCCGACCGCTATTACACCCTGCTACGCTTATTAGGCACCTTAAGCAGGGCGTAAGGGACAGACGGGCCTAGCCCCCAGAGAGGTGGGGGTGGGGGGGGACTGCTCATGCGCGGTACGCTAAGCATCCGGCTCGGAAATGCTGGGGAGCGAGGTCGTCCTCGTGCGTTGTTAGGTAGTACAGTTTGTGTTTATACGCTAGATTACAATGAGACGAAGTTTTACCCGTAATTCTTGACAAATGAAGGCTAATAATATATACAAAGGAAAATGAGGGGCGATACTGCCGAAAACGTGCCTTTTTAAGCTTTTTAACCAGCGCCTGGCTTATGTAACGCCTTGCGAGCTGAGCGCAGGTCTGCTGTTTTTGTTGCGTGTCGCGTGGGTAAGTCTTGTTTGACAGGCAGTGGCAGTGCCCTTTCACTGTCACTGTGGCACTGTCTCATTCGTGAGACTAGCGGTGAGAGATTAACTTCCACCTGGGTAATGCCGCGCCATGCGATTCGGCGACGCTCGCCTGTGCATGCACCTTTATTGACTGCTTCTTCGCCGGTGGTAACTTTTTGAAGATATCGCGGACCACAAGTTCGCTTCAATAAATGTTCGCGTCCACAAAGGTTTCGTTATCTTCTTCACAGCAAGGTAATACAACGATGCGTTTACTTATAATGTGAAAGGGCATTAGAACCTGATGCCACTCGTAAAAGTAACCAAAAATGTTATCACATTGTGTTTTCTTACTAATTCACTCAAAAAATAACTGGACTGCATTTTGCATAGTGCGCCTATAGGGTTTCAAACCTTGTTGGTAAAGCCGACACGGAAAAAAACAAATGACAATGACGTGAAGATTGCAATAAGAAATTGGCTGTGGCTATACATTCAAAATAATTAAATTCGTATAACACCATTTCTGGAGTTAAGCACAACGGCGGCGCCAAGCACACGAATACCGAGAGCATGGCGTTCCAGTTACATCAAGAGTACTTACGCACAGGTTCGAGCCTCCCTTGCCAACGCAACGAAGATTTGTTCCAAGGTGTTTTCTCCAACCAATGCGTGCTCTATAGGAAATTTAGCTTCCAGTTTTGACACCTTCGAGAACACGATGCTCAATTCCAATTTCTCCTTCAGAGTGAAGATGTAGACGTCCTGCGAGGACAGAAGAAAACGCTGAACCGTAGATATTTTACGGTGATAATATTGGTTGGGGTGCCTAAACGCAAAACCTTCTGGTTTGCTTGTCTGTTACTCGGCTAAGTCTTAATTATTACAAGTGAACCTAGTCAGTATTTGTTACCATCTCCTGGTGGCCTACTAGCCCTGTGAAATAGTGGGCGATTGGATCAGTCATAAGTGTTCCAGCTGAGCCTAGTTAGTAATTTTTTCTAGCTCCTGGTGGGCTACTACCCCTGCGAAGTATTGGGCGATTGCAGGTGGAGAGGAGTGTGGTGGGAAGAAAAAAGAAGAGGGAGTTCACGAAAGAGAGCGAAAGAAAACATGTAGGGATGGGACTGAGCAGAATGTGATAAAAAACTTCGAGAGCAGAGAAAAACACAGGTGCCGGAAAAGGTTGGCGGAGTAGAAGTGAGGAGTAGGACTTTAGTGATGGAATATGCGGGGAGAAAGTGTTAAAAAAGAGACGGAGGGAAAGAACGACGCGTTATGCTGGGTGCCACACGAGTATTGTGGTAGTAGAAACGCGAGGGAGTGTGACAGAAGAGAAGGAGGAGAAGTCTTGAAACAAAATACACAGAACTGTGGAAGACGAATACGCTGTTGGACGAGTTTGTACTCAGCCGTGGCACACATTTTTTATTGTGAATATAGACGAACACTTCAAAAAAGGGCCTTCAGTCCACGCTGTGAAGGTGGTTGGAAAGCAAACCTCTAAGCGACACACAACAATTGCCCATGAGACGCCACTTGAATTCGCACACGCGGCTCTACGAACAGTGAAACCAGAGATTCTAGCGCCTTTACCTGGGATTGGCGGCGGCCGAATTCCGAACACAACATCATCGGCCAGCGCTGCGCTGGAGCGACGGACGCCGCCTCTCTAGCCCGGCAGTGCGTCGGCAGAGAAAAAACGCAGAGGACCGTTCTCGAAGAATGAGAAGGAGGGCGGTTACTGCGTCATCTTTATCACTGCTTCCCCGTCACTCTTGCTTCATGTCTCGCCTCCAAAGCGCCCTCCTCGTCCCCAGCCACATAATCAAAACGAGCCTCTGTACCACGCCTCATACGCTCTGGAGTAGCTTAGTCGCTAAGACTACGGGCTCTTGTTCCACTTTTTTTAGGGCTTAGGTTTCATCACTGGGGGTGTCAGTAGTTTTAGCCTAGTTTGGAGGATCTTGTCGCGCACGCCACGACGGAACCATTTGCTGGTAGAGGTAAAAATTTTTGCTTTAAAATACAACGCTTTTACTCTTGTCCGGATTTGCCGCCTGTCCCTCTTATAAAACGTTTTTTCTGTGTTACTGTTTAGTCTTGGTATCGTATATCTTTTCACTACAAAATGTGTTCCACGGGAAGGTCTGCCTGATATGAGATTTGGCTTGCTATTGTATATATAAGAACGTCCAAGGGTAATAAAGAGCGCGGAGGAAGGATGATAGGGATAAAGATGTGAGAAAAGTGAAAAAATGCCTGCATGCAGAGGGTTAAACCGTGTAGTAAGGGTGGTAAGGGAAGGTTGAAATGGGGGACGGGAATAATGAAGGGGATAAGCAGCTGTCATTATTGTCATTGTCCACTGCAGGAGGAAGGCCTGGTGGAAGAAATGGGAAAATTAGAATATTACCTGGAAAAACGAAGAGAAAGGAGAAATGGTTGTCGTGAGGGTTATGGGAGGAAGGAGGGGATATCGGGAAAGATAAGGGGTAAGAGCGGAAGGATGAAGCATCATAAGAGAGGCTGAGGAATACAGGTAGGAGAGGGAAGAGGAATGGAGCACAAGGGATGGGGGAATGAGGGGATTGGAAAATACCGCCCTCCTCTCCGCATCCTCTCTCATTTTCTGTGTCGTTTTCATGTGACGTCAGGAGTAAATGACGTCTTTTGACAGCGCTACTGCACAGCGTTTAGACCATCAGCCGCGGACGGGTAGGCGCAATTCGTTCGCTCAGTTGAAACTAAGCCACGACACGTTTGTAAATGGAAGAATGTGCCTTTCTTTACTTGATTAGTTGGTGCACTGTATCAAGCTCCAAGTCCGGGTCGCTCCACACAAGCGCTGCACAACCGCACATGCGACGCTTTGCTGACTGGTACGCTAGTAGGAAAGTATAAGGCAAATTGAAGGCGGGATAAGAGTCAGCGAAGTTATTATAGGTACCAAGAAAATAAAATCAACGGAAACGTTTACCGTACAGCGTAAAACTAGGGCGCACGAAGCACTTTCTTGCGCTGGGTGAACAAGCACAGCGGTCAGCAGCACGACCACACATCTGCGAACACTTTTCCGTCTAAGAAATGCAATTGCTAGACCCGAGATATTGTAGACATTTGGGGGACGCTTACAGCCCGAGCGCTATGCAACAGTCACCTAAGCTGCTTAAATTGTTAAAAATGAATAAAAGTGCGAACTGGCTATACATTATATACCTTATATTGCCAACGCCCACAGCGTTTGCCTGTGGCCGAGTGGTCTAGGGATACTATTTTGCAAGTCGCAAGTTTGAATCCCCGAGGATGGCTTGGTGGGCTAGTTGGTGTAGCATCATAAAGGGATAACAGCGCACAAACACGACGATACACAAGGAAGAGAAGACAGGTCAGCGCTTGTCCTGTCTTCTCTTCATTGTGTGTCGTCGTGTTTGTGCGGTGTTAGCCCTTTATTTTAAATGCGCGATGGTACATTCTTTTTCTTTTTATGTAACTGGATTTGTTTTTGTTCTCGGCCGATGTTTTCGATACTAAGTTCTCCATGTTTGGGCCGTAACGTTCACTGCTCCACAAGCGTGTTCGCAGAACCCGCACAGACTGACTCTAAAGCGGGGGATACATGGGCGGAGAGGGACGCGTCTGTGCACGCGATTACCCGTTCCGGTAGCCGGAACGGCCCTCGCCTGGCACCCAAAACCGGCTCTCCGCATGCGTCAAACCTGCTACATATTTTCCACCGCTGCCCCGCGTCAAACCTGTGGACAATTAACTGGCCGGAGGCGGCCGCCACTAACAGGACGAGGCGCGGAAGCGTCATTCATGACGTTTCGCGCGGGTTTCAAAGTGGAGCCTCCGCTCGTGGATTTCGTGAGGTGGCTTCCTCCTGCGCCGCAGCCACGAGCAGCTCTAGGGCGGCGCGCATCACCGGAAACGATCTGCTGATATCTCTGGTACGAGCAGAACCAAATATATGGGATCAAAAAACAACTGCGTATCACTTTCACTTGGCTTGCGAATGACCACGATGCATAAAGTAAAATTATAAGCAACATCTCTCAGAAGTGTCGGCATTGCAGCGTTTTTTTTGCTCCGTGTAGTCAGCGAAGGCTTCCTTTATCGATGTTGAGTCGGCTGTTTTATTAAAGTTCATGTAATAAGAACAACTATCGAAACCATATTCTTGCCACATTGAATGAGAAAAGCATTTGCAGAAGTCCACATAATTGTTAATGATGCGTAGCATTCTTACGCCGCTAGTATTCATTGAGTTCTGTAGAGAAAGATTTGGCTATGAGTATCCTAATACGTTGGGGTATTTAATTTTAATTTTTATCTTGTTTCCTTTAGCTAATTATCTAAATTGCATCAGTATATTGATTAAGCACTTGACCAATAGTGTGTTTTTCCGCAGATGACAGGTGTGGTGCTGGTTTCGTACGTTTGCGCGGTTATTTATTCGTGTTGTCGTTCTTTTCCGGGGTTTTTTTAGTTGAGTCTTCGTGTTTCAGAGGACATGTATAAGTTGCATTTTTTAGAATTTCGTCCTCATTTTTGGCAAATGGTTATATTGTGTATTTTAGGGGGGGATATTGTTTTTTACCATTTACCTTCATTACTCTATTACAACGATTAAATGCGTTACTTCCGCCAGTTATGCATTGTTGTGGAACTGCAGGGCGTTACATGACTGGCTCGTCTCCGCAATTTTTTTTTCGTAATTTCAACGTTCTTTTGTCGGCTTTTTTTTAGTTACTTCATCGTTTTCGAGCAGATGTAAGACATATTTTTAGTACGTTCACTGTTGTGATTATTTATTTTTTCTATTTTTGTAGTTCATTTTAGTTTCTCAAAACTCCGCTTGGCCAATTATATCCGTTTACGCTGTTAATGGATATAATTGTCCCCAATTACTTAAAGCAACAATCTCGTACGAGAGGAAATCACGAGCATCGCGGGGCACCCAGGAGAACTCCGTCAAGCGTCAATGCGGCCCTTCTGCGGGCTGCCAAAGGCTGCATGCACGCACGACGGAACGAGGCGGAGCTGAGCGGCCCGACGCGTCGACGGCACCAGCGCACCATGTGTCTCCAATTCCACCAAACGGCTGCGGGGAGCGGTTTTGCGGAACGTTAACTGGCGCCGAAAACCGGCTGCAAAGACGGACATGTGTCCGGCCCATAACGCACTAGCGAGTTCACGTTGGCCTGCGTTTCCATAAGCACCCACTGCTTGCGTGCAGTGGGAGCACAAACCAGAATCAGCACACCCTTGGCCTGCTGCGAACACGCTTTTTACCATACAGGCGTGACTGAGGCGAGCGCCAAATATGGGGGAAAAGCGCATGGCATTTGAGCGTGTGCAGTGACGCGTAGGGTGTTCAGCCACTGCGCAGGCCTCGGCTAGTGATTGCTGCGATCCCAAGCCGTCCGGGAGGCTTAGAGGCTTTACAGCCGACAACAAGGCAGAAGCGCGGTATACCAATTATTGAGATATCCAGAATACCTATCCAACGACAACTTCGGACGTCAAGCATGTTGTTTTACAGAACAGAAACCGAAACTTCTTTGAATGTAAACTTGGAGATCGTCCAATCACGGTGATGTCCTACCGACGTCACACCCTGTAGTTGGTGGGGCCGCCGCAGACCGCGCGCGGTAGTTTTAAATGCAGAGCATTTCTTTAACTCGCACTGTCACCCGTCGTCCCTCGGCGTTGTCCGCTCTCAACAACAGGTGCGGGCGCGCATGCGCGTGCTCCGGCGCTGAAAGAGGCGTTGCAGCAGCAGGTGCTACCTCCTCTCCCTCTACTGCGCGCGCTAAGGCAGCGGCCAAGCGTCAGCGTCAGCGTGGCCGATCCGGAGCGTCCAGAACGAGAGGCCGCAGCCAGTCATCAGCGTCGAGCTGCGAATCTATCGAATCGAGAGCGAGACTCGGCTTCGAAACGTCAGCGGCGAGCGGCGGACCCCGCGTTACGAGAACGAGATCCCGGGGTCGGCCTTGTTGACGTAGTCCACGACGTACGCCGCGCTCGCGTAGTGGTCGAGGATAATCTGCAGGTCCATGTTGGAGTCGAGAACCCTTCCCATCCAGGGGTTGAACGCGTTCACGCGCTTCTCGGCGGGGGGTCCTCGCGTGAAGCACGCACGGACGCGACGCGCCAGCCCGCAGAATCTCTGAGTACTCCTCCCCGGACCGCACGTCGAAGGCGCGCAGGAACTCGTTCAAGCTCGCAAACTCCCCGTGATCCAACGCCTCGTGCATTTCGTCGTACTTGGCCTTCAAACGCCGTCGAGCACCCGTACGACAACAACTACCACCGCCAACTACCACAACCTACGCCACGTGACCACCCCCAATGCTCTGCATTTACTCGTGTCCCTCGCGCGGGGACATGCGACGGGGGCACTTTTTTCTTTCGGGTTTATAAAATATTTACCCACTTTTCAAACGGATAAACAATCAAAACTGTGTTAATTTGAGCAAATCTTCGCGGTGCAAGTAAAAACGGGAGCTTTACAAATTCACTCCACTGTTCCTTTAACCCTATCACAGGTTGTCCAACGCGAACAGAAAACCTCCTACAACAAATGAAAGAAGCTCACACGAACGCGTAAGATTTGAATGTAGCGAAGCTTTACAAAATCTTCACTGCCATCCCGACGGTTCAGGTCCACGATTGCACCGCTTTGTTTCTTCGCTTCTGTCTTAGCGACCTTCATTCCGTCATTGTTATATAAGTGTCTACGTTTCTTTTTGGAAGCGATAATTACTGAACATCACCTTGGAAGGGCGCGCAATATGACCGGTCTTTCTCCTCCGGAGCAAGTTTTGCCAAGATAACGGCAAATGCAGAAATTGTTTAGGAAATTTGGGCCAATCTCACAAGTGTGTATGCTTGGCTTGTACACCTGCACAGGGGACGCTGGCATGTCGTCGAGTGTCACGCACACGTGACTGCTAGGCGTTTTCTTGGTTTTGTAACTTCCGGCCGGTCGCCGCGAGGCCCCTGATCACGTGGACGCGCTCAGCACTTTGTTGGTATTTGTAACTGTGCACATGACAAACTACAATTTGCTAAAGAGCTTCCCTCTTAAAAAACGCGTCCCTTTGTGGAAATTCTACCTAGGTCAACATGGGAATTCAACGTGGGAATTCAACCGGTGTCTGTCCGATTGAGCCATCATCAAATTCCGTGTGCACACTATTATTTCCGTTGAGTTATTCGTATGTTGGCTTTACTCTTCAGGGTAGCGTTCCTTCGCTCGTTCGTTAGCTCGCTCGTTTGTTCGCTCGAGCTTTTACTGCCTCATTTGAGCATCTCTGTGCTGCTCTTAACAGCAGAGACGTTTAAGGTTGAACTTGGTCCGGTGGCCTGGTGCCGTCCAAACTTGCGTGTGGGCTTGCGCCCACACGCAAGTTTTAGATAAATGCTAATAATTTCAAGTGAAGACGTGAGCGAATTGTAAGCAGGACAGGAAATCCAAAAATGTCATTGCCATGAGGTAACAATGGCAGTAACAGTTCAATTCAATTCAATCCAATTCTTTATTTTTCTCTCATAACAAGTTCTACACATTGACCTTAGACGTGGAATTGCCCCGTAATATCTCTGGGCTAATGGCGATCAATTGGCTTAATTTCACAAGCTTACGTACATGTTCAGATGCGAAGGTCACTCAAGCGTCGCATATTGTAAAACAGGCCGGAGAAACAATACTTGAAATATGGTAATACTGATTTATAAAAGCGCAAAGTTATATCTGCCTGACGCAATTAAATTACAATAAAGCAAGAAAATAATAAATGCAATATAGACAAGGTTTGTTAAGAAATTAACATGTTGTTACGTGAGAACTTACGTACAAACTTTAGCAATTTTCTACAGGTACCAAATTATACAGGCAATACCCTTCAACACTGCCAAATACACATACGCTCATTCTAAATATAAATATTAGGAATTTTGTTTGGACAGAACGCGGAACCTAGTTTAAGAATCACTATGAAAATTATAGAAACAATAGGTAACTACCAGCATCTCCAGATTTCCGGGTTCAAAATTGTGCCTCTTGTCGCTGAGAATGAGTTTGTACGCGGAGAACGAACGCTCGACGTCGACAGATGTGATCGGTGCGTACTTATACTTGGGAAGATTCGATGGGTTAATTGATACTGGGATCCTACAGTGCTCACCAGCAAGGACTTCTGAAGCTTCTTTAAGAACAGAAAACCCCTTGTTTTTGTCCAAGACCGATTGCAGCTTCGCACGTGCCTTTTCGGCGACGGGTCCTTCGGGAACGGTGGCGATTCTTTCCTGTGCGTGGAGAATTAGTGCAGCGTTCGTAACAAGAGTTTCCCCGGCACTTTCAAAGTTTTTTTGATAGAATCCGCTAAGAACGTGAAGTTGGCGCAAAGGTACGCGAGGTCTCCTGGAAGGCTATTCACGGAGAGGACAGCTTGAGCCTTTGTGACTGCAACACTCTCGTCAATTGGAAGGCCGTTGATTACGGCCTTGATGTCCGAAAAGTAGCAGTTGTAGTACTCAACAGCTTCTAGCCACGTTCCCCATCGTGTGACGACGGGTTCTGGCGGAAGGAGCACATCAGGCAGCATATCCTTGAAGACGCGCACGCGAGAGGGTGCCTTCAGGAACACGGCCTTGGCTGAACCAATAAGCTCGTTGACGTCAGTGAAGTGCTTCCTCAGTTCCTCGCAAACACGATGAACCGCATGCGCTAGGCAGGTGACATGGAGCATCTGCGGGTAGAAGGCCTTCAGGAGATGAGTGGCCTTGTGCATGTAGGCTGCAGCGTCTGTGTAGAGCAACAGAACCTTGGTGGCCTCGACTCCTGTAGGGTAAAGAACCTTTAGGGATTCGTTTTCAAAGAGTGCTACAGACTCCCCATTTGTTCTCTCCAAAGGTTTCGAACACACGAGGAAAGACCTTGTCTTCTCGGCGCCGCAAGCTTCCCAGCAAGAAAGTGAGCGACAAAGCGCCCTTTGACGTCTGTTGTTTCGTCTACGGAAATCCAAATGCAGGAGTCGCCAAGCTCTTCTCTGATTCTTGCTAATGTCTGTTCATACAAACGCTGGAGGTAGTTCTTCCTCAAAGTAGACTCAGGTGGAACGTTGTGGTTGCAGTATTTCTGTAGAAATTGTTTCAGCACGGGATTTTCAATTTTGGTCCAAGGGATGTTTGCGGCCACCAGGGCCTCGCACAAATCCACGTTGAAAGCGTTCGTCCTGTCGTCCTTGAAGGCTGCTGTCAAAAAAGACTGTTCGGATGTTGAGGGCTTGTCCCGCTTAAGGTTTGCCAGGTGACCTGCCGTCTTCTCATGCTGAGCCAGGTGGTACTTCTTCTCGCAAGGAATCTGCGCAAATGCGTTAGGATTTCTTAAATACGAAGCGTATATTCAACATCACAGCGCAGATAAACATGCTAGCATACTAAGCGTCTTGACATGCTAACAGAAGATGAATAAATACGATAAGCATCAATAAACATTCTAACTTCCGCAGAGAAGCGCTCGAACACCTCTGCTGCGTCCTATTTGATGGTATAACTGCACTTGAGCGCCGCGCTGCTACGCGTGTCATACCACCAAAACGTACTTGAAAAACAAGAAGGTGAGATTCCATTGACGTTCTGTTCAACTGACTCGGCGCGCGTCATCAATACCCTAAATTTCACGGTGGCACGGCGGAGGAGTAAGATACCAGATTCAATTGCGTGTTAACTTAGCGTGGCGTACTTCGGTAATTCTAGCTAGCGTCTGCATGTAATTAACCGAGTAGCTACGAGGTGGACTTCGATTTAACGGATGTCCAGTGCATATCTTAAAAACACGCTCCGTTCATCAGCGCTAGTTTTGAAACATCATCCTTCAGTACCAACCGATCAATTGCTCGTTTGATTAAGAAATTTCTGGATTTTCACTTAACGCAGCACACAGGGACGGCACATAAAAACGTGAATCTCCTTCTCAAGGTATCTAAAATATTTCATTTCAATCATATCAATGGTATTGAAAGTTTAGAACTTTTATTATAAACAACGCTAGCAATCAAAATAACCAACGTTTGAAAAAATGCAGGCACCGAAAGGAACGCTGTCTGCCGTATTCAAAATACACAGGTGCCTCCTTTCTTTTCTTAGAAAAAGGGGCAGTATAAACAAAAAGCAATTACAGCGAATCGCGGCCATGACGCCCAGGCGCCAACCAAGGCGGCGCAATGAACACTTTGCATAGTTTCGAGTTCGACCACGGCCCCTGGATCAAGCGCACTTGATCGAGGGGCCATGGTTTCGAATAACACATAGAACACTCACGCCACGTAAAAACTCGTCGGCTCACCTTTTTTCCGCACGGTTGGCAGAACACGGTCTCTCTGTCTATTCTGTAGCATGGTGAGTTAAGTGTCCACTGTCGGATCAACGCACTTCTGGGCGTCTTCCGTTTAGGCATGGCTGAAAAGGGCAGCGCAGAAAGCCAGACCGTGCACGTTGAAAGACCGGACCAGAAGGGAAGGGTGCCTCCTATTGGTCGGGTCCAATCGCGTATAACCAATTTGTCCCCTGGTGGGGAACCTTTCAACTAGTAAATTACAAACAAGATAAGGGCGTGTAAGTCACAGTGTTTTTAGATACGTCACAGTGTGATCTTGCTCGGGGCTATGTCACTCCTGCGTCTGTCCGGCGGCGGCGTCCGTCTCTTCTCCACTCTCCTCCTCTCCTCTCTCCGATAGCGAACGCGGTCTCAGTCGACGGTCGTCCGTGCTCTGTTTGAACTCTCTCGCAGTACTCGACGATTGCTTGATGCGACGGTTCCTTTAGAGAATCAACCCAAAGGGAACACCAATGGAACCACCCAGATGTGTTGCATCGCACCAGGGTTCCCGCGAGGGGAGGTGGGCGTAATTTTTCCCCGTCACTTTCTTTGCCCCTGACGGTATCATAGTTCCCCTGGGGAGTACAGTTGTGCGTACACCGCCAAGTCCCGCGGGGAAGCCACCCGTAAAGCATGCAGAAGCCGCCGCTCCGGTTGCACCAGCGCAAAGGGACGGGGGGGGGGAGTTATATAAAGAGGACCAGGTCCAAACCCATAGAATTCAGAACAGCAAATATTTCCAGGTAGAATGAATAAAGGTATCAAATTGCACTCGAAAGTGAAACTTAACGCTACATAGTGCGGATTTAGGCGCCTTTTTGAGAAAAAAGGCTTTTATAGGCATTTATTGGAGTTTAGGCACCAACACCCAAAATAGGCATTTATAGGCACTATAAAACCACCATAAAAGCCATCCTTGACCTCCAATTCGTGCTCATATATCGAAATGGGGGGATAGGAACGCAAGGAAAAAAATAGGCATTTGCCTAAAATCCGGTCTCTACTCATGAGTACTGAATCTGTACTCATGAGTACTCACTCTGTACTCGTGAGTACTCACTTTGTACTCATGAGTACTAAATCTTTACTCATGAGTATTCAATCTTCTGTACTCATGAGTACTACTCATTCTACACTCACGAGCACTACGCATTCTGCAGACATGAGTACTACACATTCTGCAGTCATGAGTACTCAATCTGTACTCATGAGTATTTTAATTTGTATTACTCACGAATAATCAACTTATCTGCAGTGTTAGCTAGGTCTTATCTCGAATGGAAAAATAAATAGAAAAAATAAAATGTTTAATTGATTCGAAAAACACAGGTTACATATATATCAGGACAGAGGAAGAAAACGTCTGACGCGGTGTACCGTCGTAGGGCGACTTACTGCGCGAAGGCACGTTCATGTGAAAGAGCGAAACGGAACGTAAGCACTCGCGTTGCATCTGGCGTCTCCTCTTGTTTCAGGAATAAAACAACGAAGTCTAGGCCGGGTCGGGCTCAGAGGAGCTCGGGACTTGTCGGTGCGGCCGTGGCTGTAAACTGCGGTTTTGTGCGTGTCTTCGGGTGGCAGCTTTTGTCATCCGTTTTTGTTTCCGGGCGCGCTGATACTCTCGTAATCGTGCTCCAAATCTGAATTGTGCCTGCCCGCAGGCACAATGAAACGTTCGCCTAAATTGGCGTCCGTTTGTATCCAGATCACTGTCCGCTTATTCACAGATGCTCGATGCTGGCGTTTGTTTTTTATCGTTCCGGATACTAGAAACTTCGTTAAGAGGGTGTTCGTCTCGTCGAGTTTCGGTGAATTTCAAATCTGCTTGATATTTTGTGTGTGTGCCGTGGAATTGCCTTCGTCAGACCTTAACTTGACAGTGCTTACGGCGTTGCGTTAGCCGCCGCTTCCGTCGGCGATTGTGTTCGTGTAGCTCGTCGCGTGCTTGATGCATGTGGGGGCGTAGACGTCCGTTTTGTCCGGTGGCGAGCTGCGTTGTGTAGGGATGGCATAGTTCGGTGCAGTGAGGACGTTGCTTGAATTGTCGTGTGCGTTGCGTATGCTGCGGGAGCAGTTTGGCTTTTCGTTTAGTGTTCGGTAGCGTGGCGTTTTCGTAGGGTGGCATGGCTGATCGGTCAAGGTTATTGCGTCTCCGTTCTCGCAGTCACAGTGGTTGTTTCGGAAGGGAAACCGTTGTGGTGGGGAAGCAGGCGTGGTTCATGCCGTCGGTTCGGTCCCACATTCCTTGGCGTCGCAAGCGTGACTTTATCGTTAGGGCATTCGATGCCTTCGTCTGGATCGGGTTCATTTGTTTCCGTTCTTGCCGCGTCCATGACGTAGCTCAAGCCCTCGCCTTTTCCCCGTTTCGAGAATGCTATAATCGCTATCTCTCCCGTACAAACATGCTGCGTTCGTACCCAGTCTGCTTGCTCGCGGCTGCGTCCTCTCGTACGAAATGGTGTTTGTCGTTTGAGTCTCGGTCGGAGTGTGGGTGTTGGGGATCTTGTTCGTTCTAGCTCGGACTTGCCGCATGTGCGCGCCGTGTCGTTGCTCGTTGACGAAGCTACCTGAACGAGTGTTATTTCGTTCGTCGGCTGGACATCGGGCTGGAGCAGCGGGTGTGGAGAGCTCGTACGTTGCGGTAGGGTTCAACTGGTTGCGCTGGGTCTATTATTGCTTGTGGCCAGGTGATTTCTGCGGTTGTAACATTCACTGGCCAAGTCCGGATAGGGGCAGTGGGAGCGGAGGATGTCGCGAATAGTAGTTTCCTCTGTGTGTGCTGGCTTGGTGGCGTTCCGTGCGCTGTGCATTTCGTTCGCCGTGGTCAGCTCCGCTGGTTCAAGTTGGATGTCGTTCGTCGCCTCTGGTGCGTTTCGTGTGCTGTGCATCTCGTTTTATCTAGGAAACTCCCCTATTGTTAGTGTGCGGTTGTTCGCCACGTATGGTGCATTTCGGCCACCGTGCGTCTTGTTCGCTTGTCGTGGCCATATCCACCAATCCGGATGTGATGTCGTTGGTTGCGTGGACCGGCGCCGGGACAGCACGAGCGAAAAATGTACGTACTGGCTCCGTTGCGTTCCGTGCTTTCAGCGTTCCGTTTGTGTACGTCTGTACCGGAATAGCGGGTGCCAGGAACGTGGTGCCTTCTGGCTCGTGCACGCTGCGTACGTTGTGCCTCTCGTTGCTCGTTGCTGGAATGACCTGCACGTGGCCGATGTAGCTCGTGGGCGATGTAGCAGAGCAACGTGTGTTCGTTATCTCGCCAGAAGTGCACTGACCTTCGATGCGTTTCCATAATCGTGGCATTACCTATGAGAGGTCCGGTGAGCACGCAATCACAATTTTGCATGCGCCGTCTTGTTCATGTGCGTGCCGTCATGCATTCTGCCTGTGTCCGGATCTCGTGCAGTCCAGGCACCGTGGGAAACGTGCGGCCGGCTCTCCACACTTGTCTCTGAAAACATTCTCGTTCATCACGCACTCGTAACAACTGACCTGATCATATTGTCAGGTTTCTTAAGTTCGACTTGTCATACCTTGAGATAGGGCACTCCATATGTTATGCGGCTGATGACAAAGCCCTGCACTAGGCGGAGCGTCTCGCATTCCTGGAGGCCCCCGTGTTTGCCTGATACTCGACCGATGATGCGGCTGATTTGTTCACACGTGGATTTAAGTTTGTTAAGGGCAATGGCGTTTTTTTATTTGTTATTACTCCCTTCTAAAACGTTCACCGAATGTTCAACACAGCTCGGGATGCACAATACGATCACTGAGCTCATAGAGGCTCATTACATGAGTCAAATCATGCGACTGTCAATGACAACTACTAGCAGGCAGGTCCTTGAAGACCTCCGCATCGCTCTACCCCCTACCACTGAACCCAGAGCGGAAATCCTTCCCCCTTGGCGCCGCAAACTAATCTTTAAACCTCTGCCCCAGAATATGCATCCTGACCGAAACTCAGGAAGAAGGCAAGCCCGAGCAACAGCCATAGCAAAACAATATGGCACCCGTAAAGGCGTGTAATATGTAGACGCAGCGGGGCCCACACCTGAGGGCATCTGTACGGTTGCGGTCCTGCATATTGCACAGGTGATTGGACTATCGATGAAAATTTTACACAATCTTCCCGCGAGGGGAACCATGGGGTAGATGCGACTCATCGTGGGTTACCGTTGGGTTTCCGTTATGTTAGCGATGTCAGCGTGTGGATTGCTGTTGTTGCGTATCCTATTTACGCAGCATGTTCACCCCCGATGCGTCGCATCTACCCTATGGTTCCCCTCGCGGGAAGATGGTGTAAATTTTATAACCGAGCGCAAGCTGCGCGCTACCGCACAGCTGGAACGGCGACGGGAGCGAGCGCAGCCGAGCACAAGCTGCGCGCTGACCGCGCTGACGCACAGATTGCGCTGCGGTGAGAGCGGCGGAGCGCGCACCTGCCGCGGCGAGGAGAATGGGGGAGGGATGCGGACTACGCCATGACAACGACGCAGGACAAGGCGAGTTAAAGAGATGCGTTGCATCTAAAACGAGTAAAATTGAGTTTGCTGAAAAGACGGCTATAGCTTTGGCCGCCACTAACTCCGACGCAACGCACATAATGTCTGACTCGCAACAAGCTTGCCGAAATTTCATCAGGGGTCGGATAGCACTCCTAGCTAGAAAACAAATTCTCACAAATGCCAATCCAGAAATACCCGACCCCATAAAACCACTTGTATGGCTACCTGGCCACCAGGCAGTAGAGGGGAACCAGGCTGCGCACACAGCCGCCCGAGCGTTTCTCCCCCCGATTTCCACTGACTTCCCAGGCAATGACCGTACACTTGTACCTTACCCGCTAACCACATTCTCTGAGGTCACAACATACCTGCGCCACGGTAGGCGGGCGTTCCCGGTGCCCGCCAAGGGCCTGGATAGAACTGAGGAGCGCCATCTTCGCCGGCTGCAGACGGGCTCATTCTACAGCCCCGCAATGCTCAAACACATCAACCCGTCCTTCTCGGGTTCGTGTAACTTCTGCGGTCAGTGGGCAGACACGTATCATATGGTATGGGCCTGCCAGTATAATCCACGCTTAAAAGTCAAAGTGAAGCCAACGAGGGAGGGCTAGAAGGCGGCCCTGTCCGGCTGCTCGGACCTAGAGTCTCAGCGGGCTCTCATCTAGCGGGCACGGGCGGCGGCCTCGACCAATGGGTTCCCGGACTGAGGAATACCACCCACGCAAGAAAGACCTAACCGCCTCTCCCTCTTTTTCACTCTGTCTTGTACATTAGGAAAGTTGTTCCTCCTTGTCATCCTCCTCCTCCTCACGCAGCTTTCTGCTCTCAAACAGCGCCGACTGCAGGGTCCGCTGCCGTTTGGTGTCGGAGGCAGCCTGAAGTAGTGTTGGCCCATTCGTTTGTTTGGATAGATGGCGACGTTCTCCGGTGTACTCTAGAAGACGCAAGACGATGTCGTCCTTACGGCCATAGCAGGGTAGCCTTCGTAATCTTAGTGCGCTCACGAACTGCTGCTACTTCGCAGAGCATAGGACGTAGTGTTCCGTTGAAGGCAGCAGTGTGTCGACCACCACTGACATGGAGTCCGTCGGTGCCTCACGTCTGCGTGCCGCACTCTCGTAGTCGTGGCGCGGTTCGTCCAGGTTGTTCGTCGTTTCGTCCGTTCATCCTCTCATGGACTCAAATCCTGATTTTGTCGACTGGAACAACTTAGCTAGGTCGTGGCTCGAATGAAAGGCTAAACAGAAAAAAATAAAATGTTTAACTTATTATGCCAGGGTAAACAAAATATGCGAGGCTAAACAAGGCGTCGCACGCGTTCAACTGGATATTATGATGTCCGATTCACAACTAAAAAACGTGCTTAGGTGTACTCGGATATTTTATTTCCATTGCTAGGGCAAATTCCACCGCCGCGCCTGTACGGTGGGGCTATATGCTCACTTGTAAATGGCACTACACGAGGCCATATTACTAGCGAACCTCAGCAAAATGTTTCAAAACGGGAACCTAATAAAACCATATGGCCGCACGTACATCAGCCAAATTGTCGCTTGAATACGCACGGCGAATGGTGCGGACAATTTCGGTGAGTCAAACGTTACAAACCACGAAGTCGGTTTGACGCGAGTTACGTAAACTGACTGCGACTGTCGAAATGAGCGGTTCGGCTCACGAAACGACTACACAGCGTGACATGCGTCTACGGAAACTTTTGAAGACCGAAAAAGAGGGACTTCAGTACGCCTAGTGCGTGCATTCTTAGCAGCCTCCACCTCCTCTTCCCTAAAACAACTGGAAGGGAGCAAGCGCAATGAAGCCGCCAAGCGTTCACAGGCCGCGGCAACAAAAAACCTCCGTCGCATGCCCCCGCGCGAGGGACACGAGTAAACGCAGAGCATTGGGGGTGGTCACGTGGCGTAGGTTGTGGTAGTTGGCGGTGGTAGTTGTTGTTGTCGTAGCGGTTGGGTAGTTGGGTTGCGAGACGAGAGAGAGAGAGAGAGAGAGACGAGAGACGTAAGTACGTAATGTGTTATTTATTGCCATCGTTTGCACCCCACCCTCTCTGCGGGGCAATCGGTTGGATCTCGGCCGCAGCGCTTCGTTTCTCTTGAATGTGTCACCCGGCAGCGCGGTGCGCGGTGCTCCGAACGAGCGGCACAATTTTTGTCAGCGACCGATAGCGTGTGGCATGCGTTTAAGTGCGCCGCTCATTTTCGCTATATGATGTCCGGCACTCCTTTTATGTCCGGAGTACCTTAGGACTGGGAGTGGCAGATACGAGTAAACGTGGGAGCGAGCGTTAACCAAGGAAGGAAGGAGCAACGCAGTGACTGAAGCACGAGCGACCGCTAGCCGCTTTATATTTGCAGCGCGCGCAGTAGAGGGAGAGCAGTACGGGGGGGAGAGCGCACATGCGCAAGCAGCGCGCGCCCTTTCGACGCCCCACCGCGCTGCTATCGCGCACCTGTTACGCCTAGACACGGCCGGACTGGAGGAGCAGCGAACGCGCACTTTCATGAAAGTGCGCGCCCGCCGCTCCTCCAGCCCGGCCGTGGCCGAGACCGCGACAGAGCGAACGGGCTGACTACGACGCATGCGCGCGCCAGCTGCTGTTGAAAGATAGGAGGGAAGGAGGAGAGGCGCACCTGCTGCGGACGCGGAGCTGTGGACGCCGTCCGACGCAGGAAGAGGCGAGGCTAAGAAACGCTCTGCATTTAAAATAACTGCGGCAGTCAACAAGTGCCATAGGAGAAGAGCAACTGCGGCCGCGTTTCCGGCCCTCACCCCCTCGTTTTCCCCTTTTCACCGTGACCCCTTCGCGAGCGACCGCCGGGAAACGCTTACAGCGCCAAACAGGGACCGGGAAAGGGGGGAGGTGCACTTTTCGTTGTCTAATTTTGCCATCCTTGACTGTTAAACTGCACAGCGGCACCGCTAAATGTTTGCGACTCGTACACGCGCGTCCGGACTCGAGCTCGTGATAAAACGTGTTTGCACTACTGTACTCACAAGTGCATATACTCAAGAGTGCAAGCACCCGCAAAACCGGTATTCATGAGTATAGTACTCATGAGTACTGTGTACTCATGAGTACTGTGTACTCATGAGTACTGATACTCATTAGTACTCAAACTCTGGAGTACTCATACTCACGAATACTGTACTCATGAGTACTCATAATCATGAGTAGTGTACTCATGAGTACTGTACTCACGAGTAGTGGACCTACCCCTGTACTCACTCGTCATCATACCTTTTTTTTCTGGGTGTGTACTCTACTATTATCGTACTCACTCGTGAGTTTTGAGTACAAAGGAGTACAAATGAGTGTACTCACTCGTGAGTACGCCGACCTATGCTCGCTCGGCGAGGACCTCTCTGTTTTTATAGAAACCGCCAAAAGCATCTGTGGACAGCAAACTGTCTTCGGCTGGCACCCTCTCGATGCGCCCATCTTATTGCGGCTTGTCTTCCGCCGTGCCACACACACCACGGTTCCCATGGCGCTCTTTGAACGCTACTTCTTCCTCCTCGGTCTGCCGCGAGAGATTTGTACATTTTCCATCTCTCTCACTCTCCGCATTATCGATTCCTGCCCTGCGCGTGCATTCTATCTCACGTGCGGCGGGTTCAATGCTCTCTGCTTTTCCGACGTATTCTGCACGAGGCGCAGCTGTGACTCTGCTTGTTGTAGCTGTTCTTCCAATTCTTTTTTTTCTCCCTCAAACGTTTCCTGCTGTTTCTGACTCTCTTCTTCATTTATTCGAAATGCCTGCTCTTTCTTCAACCCGAGCGTTTGAAATAACGATAGCACTTTTACGCAATCCATTCTTCTAAGCTGGCGAGACACGTGACATGCCAAGAATCCTGGCAGGCTCGCCAAATATTATGTCATGCGTGCTGACCGACAAAGAAGAAGGACATGGGAAAGCGAGGCAAGTTTGCCTAAACGGCATTTATCACCAGCAAACCTCTAAGCAAACAAAACCGAGCAAAGAAAACCACATCAACGAGAAAGAAGAGTTAAGGAAAAAAATAGAACTACGCCCTAAAGTCAATTGAGTAGTCACTTACTGTAATGTACACGGTCTCACACAGAGCCCAGAAACAGGCCTGCCTAACGGCTGACGCTGGAGTGGAACGTTCCGTCGCTCTGAAGATGCCATGAGGACGTCGACGTCATGAAGAGGTATCGTTGTCGTCGTGATCTTGTGGCTTGATTCTCGGTGTTGCCTTTGCGGGGGCCCGTCGTAGCACAGGATGACGGTTTGACGCCGCTGACCGCAGACGCACGCCCGTCGCCTCTGGAGCCGCCAAGGCGTGGGTTGGCGGAACGTCAGGAGATCGGAGCCGAAGCGTCGTGGGCCCGCTCCCACCCAGGCTTGTGTGGCGACGTCGGTAGCTTGGGTCGCGGCACCCCTGGCTGTTTCCGAACCCCGCGGTCTTCCTCCCGCACCTGCCTCTTTCTCGTCCTCTTCTTTTCTTCCATCTTCTTCATTGGACGTCAATCAGGGGATTAACCTTGATTCATGACACTTGAGTACAACGGTCTTGTCTCTTGTCGAGGGTTGCCAGAGCAGCTTCAGGGCTGGGTGATCTACAAACGTCCAACTAGTAGCGCTACAATCCTACATTAAAGATGCTTACCTACATAGGCAGTACTGTGTGACAGTATTCTTTGATCTAAAAAGGCATAGAATACTGGTTGGCGATATAGTATCCTCAGTGATTTGAAAGTCCTTTGGCATGTCGGGTAAAATGATGAACACTCTTGCTTGTTATTTTCCGAAAGAACATTTCGTGTGAGAGCTGGCAGCGCACTCTTAAGGATTCATGTGCAAGAAAACGGCGTTCCGCAAGGTGGAGTGGCAAGCTGGTCTCTGTTTATTGTCAAAATTAATTCACTCAGAAACACATTGTCACCATTATATTTCCTGCTCAATCTATGTAGACGATGTTCAATTATCTTTTAAGTCTTGTAACCTGTCTACCTGCGACCGCCGAGTCCAGCTTGGTGTTACAAGCTAGCTGTCTGGGCAGATAGCAATGGTTTTAAATTTATACCAAATAAGGGTACTTGTGTTTTGTTTTCGAAAAAATGTGGCCTTCGGCCGGGCCCAAGCATCAAACTCAATGGTGTCTCAATTACGGTCAGAAATGAACACAAGTTTTTAGTTGTAGTCCTTGACGAAAAGCTTACATTCATTCCACAAATAAAACAACTTAAACACAACTGCTTAAAGGCTACGACCATACTCAAGGTTCTCTCCCTCACTTCATAAGATGCTGACAAACAACTTCTTTTACGTGTTTTTACTAGCCTGATATGTTCACGATTGGACTATGGAAGTGTTGTTTATGGGTCATCAAGTAAAATATGCCTCACAATGCTGGAACCTGTGCTTCATCTGTGGCTTTGCCTGTCATGTGGCGCCTTCCGCACTAGCCCGGTTGAAAGCCTCTATGTGGAGTGTAATAAATAGAGCCTACAACGTCAGCGAGCTTACACAGATCGGCGTAATGCTTTTAAAATTTCTTCCATGCCTCACCATTCCTTTAAATCAATTTTTTATGATACCTCCATGACTGAACCACTGCTAAACCGACCATCGTTCTCTGCGCCCTTCTCTTACAGAGTTAGAGAGGAAGCGTCAGAGCTTGCTGTGAAATTTTAAATGCAGAGCATTTCTTTAACTCACAATGTCACCCCTCCGTTGGCAATTATTGCCCGCAGCCAGCCAGCACGTGCGCCCCTCCCCCGCTCCTCCTGGCTCTCAACAACAGGTGCGGGCGCGCATGCGCGTGCTCCGGCGCTGAAACAGGCGTTGCAGCAGCAGGTGCTATCTTCTCTCCCTCTACTGCGCGCGCTAAGGCAGCGGCGAAGCGTCAGCGTCAAGCGGCTGATCCCGAGCGTCGAGAACGAGAGGCCGCCGCCAGTCGTCAGCGTCGAGCTGCGGATCCATGGAATCGAGAGCGAAACACGGCTTCGAAACGTCTGCGGCGAGCGGCGAACCGCGCGTTACGAAAACGAGATGCCGCGGTCGGCCTTGTTGACGTAGTCCACGACGTACGCCGCGCACGCGTAGTCGTCGACGATGATCTGCAGGTCCATGTTGGAGTCGAGAACCCTTCCGATCCACGGGTTGAACACGTTCACGCGCTTCTCGGCGGGGGTCCTCGCGTGAAGCACGCACGGACGCGACGCGCCCGCCCGCAGAATCTACGAGTACTCCTCCCCGGACCGCACGTCGAAGGCGCGCAGGAACTCGTCCAAGCTCGCAAACTCCCCGTGCTCCAACGCCTCGTGCATTTCGTCGTACCTGGCCTTCAAGCGCCGTCGACGCACGACAACAACAACTACAACTACCACCGCAAACTACCACAACCAACGCCACGTGACCACCCCCAATGCTCTGCATTTACTCGTGTCCCTCGCGCGGGGGCATGCGACGGAGTTTTTTTTAGATACCATGCTTAGTTCTCTAACAGATTTTATAGCACATTGAATCTCCGTCATGCATCATGTGAAGCATCTTTGAAACATGTAGATAAAAACCGAGCTCCGAGATGTGCAATTCTGCAGAACGTCTTGTATTTGAAGCAGAAGTAACAATGTTCTGAATTTTATACGGACGCCTCTAAAACTGCCGCATATCTGTCCTGCGCGGCGCATGGGCACGGCCTTAACGTCACTAAAACTCTGAATAGTAGTACTAGTATCCATACGGCAGAGGCTTATGGTGAACTTCTTGTTGTTAATCATATACTTCAAAGCCACATTCCACAATTCATTATCTATGGAAATTCCTTCAGTTTTGTGGTGCAGGCATTGTCGTCAACAAAGTCTTTCAAAAACCCCGTTGTCAATAACATCGTCAAGAGTATTATGTCTGTGTAGGTCCACAAATTTGATCTGGTCCTTTGCTGGGTCCCTGGCCACTGTGGTATAGCCTGGAATTAAGCCGCGAATCGAATGGCTGTTGCTGCGACACTCTTGAATACAGTAGACATAACCACATTACCCTACACCGACGTAAAGCCACACATCAGACAACTTCGCAAAACGTGGCAAACACACCGGAGTGAACAGACAACATGTTCCACGTAATAAAACAACACTTGTGACCATACACCACCGACACACGTAATAGATACACAAAAGTCGCCTAGGCTAGATTACGGATAGGGCCCACACGTGCAACGCACTCGCACCTCACTAAATCTCGAAGACCTCTGTGCAGCAGGTGCAGTGAGGCCCTATCCGTGGTCCACATGCTCATACAATGCAAGGCACTAGAAACAACACGACACAGACACTTCTCACAACTATACAGACAACACAATCTGCACACCCACCGTGCTTTTTAGGGGACCCAATCATCACCCACAAGCGTATTTTTAAGTTTTTCAGTGATGTCCAGTTTTTACGCCTCATCACTTACCATGCATTTTGAAACCCTGGCCCTTTACACCAGTCATCTCCATTGCCTTTTATGCCATTTCACATACATTTCTAGTTGAATGTTTTACACTTACCATCACCTCGTCCTCATAAAACAACTTTTTCTTGGCACGTTTCGCCCGTAGTCGTCCTTGCACCATGAAAATCCTAACACTCACCATCATCTTTCCTCTCCTTCCCCTATTAGCCTCCCTTCTGCCTGCATTTCCTTTCCCCAGTGACCTCTCACTTCTAGATATCCCACTAACACAATCTTCTCTTCTCTTCGAATCCTGTACCCTCCGCAGGTAATCCCCTCATTCCCCCATCCCTTGTGCTCCATTCCTCTTCCCTCCCCTACCTGTATTCCTCAGCCTCTCTTATGATGCTTCATCCTTCCCCTCCTATCCCCTTATCTTTCCTCTTATCCTCTCCTTCATCCCATAACCCTCACGATAACCATTTCTCCTTTCTCTTTGTTTTTCCCGGTCAGATTTCAATTACCCATTTCTTCCAGCGGGCCTTCCTCCTGCAGTGGACAATGACAATAATGACAGCTGCTTATCCCCTTCATTATTCCCTTCCCCGTTTTCAACCTTCCCTTACCATCCTTACTACATGGTTTACTTCTCTGCATACAGGCATTTTTCCACTTTTCTCACACCTTTATCCCTATCATCCTACCTCCGCGCTCTGTATTACCCTTGGACGTTCTTATATATACAATAGCTAGCCATATCTGATATCATCAGGCAGACCTTCCCGTGGAACACATTTTGTAGTGCGAAGATATACAATACCAAGACTAACAAGTAACACAGGAAAAGCGTTTTGTAAGCGGGACAGGCGGAAAATCCTGACAAGAGTAAAAGCGTTGTATTTTAAAGCAAAGCTTTTTACCTCTACCAGCAAACGGTTCCGTCGTGGCGTGCGCGACAAGAACCTCCAAACTAGGCTGACTAAAACTACTGACACCACCAGTCATCAAACCCAAGCCCGAAAAGAAGTGGAACAAGAGCCCGTCGTCTTAGTGAATAAGCTACTCCCTAGCGTATGAGACGGGGTACATAGGCTCGTTTTGATTGTGTGGCTGGGGACGGGGAGGGCGCTTTGGAGGCGACACATGAATTAAGAGTGACGGGGAGGCAGTGAGCACGATGGCGCAGTAACCGCCCTCCTTCTCACTCTTCGAAAACGGTCCTCTCTGTTTTCTCTCTGCCGACGCACTGCCGGGCTAGAGCGGCGGCGTCCGTCGCTCCAGCGCAGCGCAGCGCTGGCCGATGATGCTGTGTTCGGAATTGGGCAGCCGCCAATCCCAGGTAAAGGCGCTAGAATCTCTGGTTTCACTGTTCGTAGAGCCACGTGTGCGCATTCAAGTGGCGTCGCATAGGCAATTGTTGTGTGTCGCTTAGAGCTTTGCTTTCCAACCACCTTCACAGCGTGGGCTGGAGGCAATTTTTTGAAATGTTCGTCTATATTCACAATAAGAAATGGGTGCCACGGCTGAGTACAAAGTCGTCCAACAGCGTATTCGCCTGCCACAGTTCTGTGTATTTTGTTTCAAGATTTCTCTCCTTTCTCTCCTGCCACACTCCCTCGCGTTTCTACTACTACAGTACTCGTGTGGCCCCCAGCATACCGCGTTCTTCTTTCGCTCTTCCCCTTTTTTAACACTTTCTCCCCGCATATTCCCTCACCAAAGTCCTACTCCTCACTTCTACTCTGCCAACCTTTTCCGGCACCTGTGTTTTTCTTTGCTCTCGAAGTATTTTTACCACAATCTTCCCATTCTGGTCCCGACGCGTTTTCTTTCGCTCTCTTTCTTGAAATCCCGCTTCTTTTTTCTTCCCACCACACTCGTCTCCACCTGCAATCGCCCACTACTTCGCAGGGGTAGTAGCCCACCAGGAGACAGTAACAATTACTAACAAGGCTCAGCTGTAATACTTACGACTGATCCAATCGCCCACTATTTCACCGGGATAGTAGCCCACCAGGAGCTAGTAACAAATACTAACTAGGTTCACCTGTAATAATTAAGACTTAGCCGAGTAACAGACAAGCAAACCAGAAGGTTTTGCGTTTAGGCACCCCAACCAATATTATCACCGTAAAATATCTACACTTCAGCAGGTTCTTCTTTCCTCGCAGGACGTCTACATCTTCACACTGAAGGAGAAATTGGAATTGAGCATCGTGTTCTCGAAGGTGTCAAAACTGGAAGCTAAATTTCCTATAGAGCACGCATTGGTTGGAGAAAACACCTTGGAACAAATCTTCGTTGCGTTGGCAAGGGAGGCTCAAACCTGTGCGGTAAGTACTCTTGATGTAACTGGGACGCCATGCTCTCGGTATTCGTGCGCTGTACGCCGCCGTTGTGCTTAACTCCAGCAATGGTGTTATACGAATTTAATTATTTTGAATGTATTGCCACAGCCAATTTCTTATTACAATCTTCACGTCATTGTCATTTATTTTTTTCCGTGTCGGCTTTACCAACAAGGTTGGAAACCCTATAGGCGCACTATGCAAAATGCTGTCCAGTTATTTTTTTGAGTGAATTAGTAACAAATTACAATGTCAAAACATTTATTGGTTACTTTTACGAGTGGCATCAGGTTCTAATGCCCTTTCACATTATAAGTAAGCGCATCGTTGTATTACCTTGCTGTGAAGATAACGAAACCTTTGTCTACGCGAACATTTATTGAAGCGAACCTGTGGTCCGCGATAGCTTCAAAAAGTTACCACCGGCGAACAAGCTGTCAATAAAGGTACATGCACAGGTGAGCGTCGCTGAATCGCATGGCGCGGCATTGGCCAGGTGGAAGTTAATCTCTCACCTATAGTCTTTTCCGAACCGACGAATGAGACTCATTTCCGATCAAATAATAAAAAATAGGCTACTATAGACAGTGCCACAGTGACAGTGAAAGGGCACTGCTACTGCCTGTCAAACAAGACTTACCCACGCGACACGCGACAAAAAGAGTAGACCTGCGCTCAGCTCGCAAGGCGTTGCTTAAGCCAGGCGCTGCTTAAAAAGCATAAAAAGGCACGTTTTCGGCCCCATCGCCCCTCATTTTCCTTTGCATATATTATAAGCCTTCATTTGTCAATAATTACGGGTAAAACTTGCGTCTCATTGTAATGTAGCGTATAAACACAAACTGTACTACCTAACAACGCACGAGGACGACCTCGCTCCCCAGCATTTCCGAGCCGGATGCTTAGCATACCGCGCATGCGCAGTCGCCCCCTCCCCCTCCACACACCACTCGGGGGCTAGGCCCGTCTGTCCCTTACGTCCTGCTTAAGGTGCCTATAAGCGTAGCAGGGTGTAATAGCGGTCGTGATGCGTCATTGTCAATGTACTTCCGTATGTATCTTGGTACGACTAAAAAATGTTGTATCAGGAAACAAAGCGAGCGAATGCGGCTGAGTTTATAGTCAAAAACATCTGTCTCCGTTGAACACGTTTTGTCACTACTCGAGCAAACATTGCTGGTTTATATTAAAACAGTGTGAAGAAGTCACGCACTTGAAACAATCGACTTAATCTTACACCATCATCTGACTGTTCCAAACCAAGCTACCACTGGCGTTGCACCCGAAGACTGGTTGTCCCTGCTCGCACACGTATTTAGTTTGTCTCATCTTCTACTTACGACGCATGAGACATCGGCGTTAAAGCGTACGGTTCGGGGTGTTGCTCAGTTTAGGCAAGGGCCCAGTATCAGTGTTTCAAATTCGTTAGTCAAAACGGCGGTCTTCATGGTTTCGGCTTTTCGCTTACACTTGGCTGCGTGGAGCCAACCATCGTGTACCGAGGAGAACTTTCGTCGACAAATACGCCGCGGGCAATTCGTGAAGTTACTTGCCAATTTGTTTGATCCGACGCTATTTATTGCTGTTATTTTTAAATAGAACCCACTTAGTTAGTTTTTATTATTACCTGAAGTCATCCACCGGTGTTTGCGACGCAAGCTTTATTTTTTCCAACTTTCTTTTTTTAAATTCAGTTGCGACTAATCGTTTCCCCTCGGCAGCAGGAAGCAACAACATTACCGCCGTAAATTCGAAAAGTAATTTGCAAATTCGTGCAATGTAAATGTGATACGCATTCACTGAACACGAGAGGTCCACTCTGCATAACGTCGGCTTTGAATGTAAACTTTTCTGGCTTGTACATGAACTTTTACGCCAGAAAGAAAATGGTTTTCACGGCAGATGGTCAGCCCTCTCTGCAGCAGGAACGATTAGCGTCGTTCCGATCGGAGTATTGGCATTGCGGCGACCATCTGCAATGATCTTGTTCAATTACCCAATCCTCCCGTCGTCATGGTTTCTCCGGTTTTTACCTCCCCTCATCGATGGGGAGCGAACGCAAGCCCGCGGGCGCGACTGACGCTGCTACTGTACACGGCTTCACGATAACCCAAGCGGCCGCCGGCGAGGCAAGTCACAATAAGCAAGAATGTTGCAGGGTAGGATTTATAAAGGCGTAGTGCAGCATTGCTCTTTCAGCGGCAATATTCACTGGTGATCAATCGAGCATCGTGTGTGGGTCCTAGACGCCGCTATTCAACGAGCACACGACGCAGGATTACCGACCGGGTCCAAGCGTTCTCCTGTAGCTTTAACTTTGAATGGTCCTAAGGGCTTTGACTTTCGGTCCTGAAAGCAGCGGGAAAAACGGTGAGAGTGGGCGGACCCAACATGCTTATTAAATCTCGCCCGCGCCGGAGCGCAAAGCCCTGTTCACTCAGTCAAACCCTACGTAAATGTTTAAGTCAACGGGACGCTGACGTGTGCGAGAGTAGTGCTTTCTTTTTGTGAGCGTGTGGACATCAATTTCAGTGCCAGGATTTTTGTTATTAGCGCGTTCCTGACAGCAGCAGGAGAAAGGGAGAAAGGGGGGATGATGATGATGTTTGTTTGTTTTCTTGCGCAAGGGGAACAAATGCCGAAGAGAGCCAACACAATGGTTGCGTCGTTTCTGGTGTAAACGCTTAAGTAAAATAGAAATGTTATAGACTACTGCGGGGTGTATAGAGTCCCTTATTTAAAAAACAAACTCTGGAGTGAGCCAGATGGTTATGACGTTAGACCAAAAAATGAATGTTCAATCATAGCTACCCCCACTGATGGGATTTGCTAACATAGGTGTTATGAGATGTCTTTTAATAATCCAATGTCTCCAAGGTAAGCAAAGAGACGTTTACTTGGAATGAATGGTTTATCGTGTAAAAACAATGATGGGTGAAGTGGAATCATGTGAGTGTACAGTTCCCGGAAATGCTTCTTTCTCGCACTGTGTAAGTGCGGACATTGAATGAGAGCATCCATTACTGACAGACGATGTCCCCAACTGTTGCATCGTGGGGGTGAGGCTCCATTTAAAAGATGGGAATAAGTGGCATATGTATGACTTTATACGTAGTCTGCTCATGTACACTTCTGTTTTCTGTGATGTTTTTCTCTGCAGTAGCTGCCAATTTGGCGTTTTCTAGTGTATATTTTGTTTTCTGTCTGTGTGTCCCAGTGTTGCTGCCAGCGTTTTCGTAGTTCCTTACGAATGACCGGTTTTATGTCAAGATAGGACAGCTGATGAACATCGATTTCACAGCGCAGTGCTGCTGCGGTGGCACTCTGGTCAGCGAGCTCATTGGCAGGAATTTCGCAGTGTCCAGGTACCCAGCACACTAATATGGTCTGTTTTAAACCAATACGCTGACATTACTTCTTCAAAGACATTGTGCACTATCGCATTTATACTTTTTTTGCCAGAGCTTAATGCTGTTACAACGCTTAAGGAGTCTGTGAATATATTGGATTGTTGTGTTTTTGTTTGTGTTATGTGTTCTACAGTTATTAAAATACAATGTGTCTCTGCCGTAAATATACTTGTGTTCCTGTTTAACGTTCTTGTGCTGGAAAAGTGGGAACTATGTGTCGCACATGCCACTGCAGTGGAAAACTTTGAGGCATCCGTATAAAAAGAAATGTGTGGTTACTTGTATTGTAAGTGTAGAAAGTGTTGCAGAATGAGTTCCTTTGGTGCGTGTCTTTTGTCAATTTCCTTGAAAGACACGTCACAGATGACAGGGAGAAGATTTGAAGGTGCAATAAACTCAGTGAGGTTTATTTTCTAGGTCTCGGTCAGGGTAACACCAAGGTCCTCTGCCTCTGCTCGCACTCGAAGAGAAAAAAGGCAGAGGGAGTGAAGGACGGCTCAAAAACAGCCTTTCAGATGTGTTTTGAACAATAGTATTGAACGGGTGATTCCTCATCGACGTTGCTCTCACGTAGTAAGAAAGTGCCATGTATGTGCGTTGGGGCTCTAAGCACCACTGGTCGGTTTCAACAAACAGGCTTTCTATAGGGCTTGTCCGGAAAGCCCCAGACGCAAGGCGGAGCCCTAAATGGAACACTGCGTCCAGCATTTTTAAAGCTGTTTTCGAAGCAGAACCATACACCACACTGCTGTTGTCTATGCGCAATCGCACTAAACTATTGGTTGGATAGTGTTTTAATAATGTTCATAGTTTTAGGGCACTTAACTTTGAGTTGTTTAATGTCGGGGATAAATGTGAGCGTTTTGTCCAGCAGAATACCCAGAAACGTGTGTTCATTTTTGACGGGAATCACTACATTAATAATACGGACTTCAGGGTCTGGCTTGACTCCACGCTGCCGAGAAAACAGTACACATGTGCTCTTTTCAGGCTTAATCTTAAAACCATTTTCATCTGCCCACTTTTCAAGTTTATTAGCACTAAGTTGTAACTGCCGCTCGCAGATTGACGGATACGGATTACAATACTTATAGCTGATTTGAATATCATCACCGTAGACTGAGTAGAAAATTGTGGGTGGCAGTGCCTTTTGGAGTGAGTTCATTTTGACAATGAAAAGTGTACAACTCAGTACTCCACCCTGCGGGACCCGTTTTCTTGAGTGTGTATTCAAGAAAGTGATGCTCCAATCCTTACGAGAAAAGTTCGCTCAGACAGGTAGCTTTCTACAGTGTTGAGCATATTTCCAGATACACCGTAAGCTTTGAGGTCACCCAGGATGCCATAGCGCCATACAGTATCGCACGCCTTCTCCAAGTCAAAGAAAATAGACATACAGCGCTGCCTGTGGACAAAAGCATCTTTAACATATGATTCCAAGGCCACAAGCTGGTCGGTTGTAGATCTTCACGAACGAAAACCTGCCTGGCAGCTACCTAGAATACCGTGGAATTCTAAAAAGTACAGGAGCCTTCTATTGACCATCTTCTCGAACAGTTTACTTAAACAACTGGTAAGTGCTATTGGCCGATAGCTAGAAGGAGAAGAGGCATCGTTCCCTTGTTTCAGCAATGGTACCACAATTGCCTCTTTCCAAGCCCGCGGATGCCCTGCACTCCATATCTTGTTAAACAAATAAAGCAGTGTTTCGAGGGTGTCTGCGTGGAGGTGTTGAATAATTGTGTATGAGATTTGGTCTGCACCTGGTGCTGATGTCTTACAAGTCGCCAAGACAACCTGGAGCTCGTGGATAGAAAATGGACAGTTGTAAGAGTCTTGTGACGATTTCGTGATGACCCTAATGGATTTACGTTCAGCAGATGTTTTGTACCTGATAAATCTGTCTGTGTAATGTCAAGAGCTTGATATAAGTTCAAAGTGTTTGGCTAGTGTGTTTACCTGGTCTTCTAAAGTGTTGCCAGTGGTGCTAACAAGGAGTAAGGTTGTTTTGTGTCTTTTGAACTTTATTATTCCGTTCCACACCTTGCTTGTTTCAGTGTAAGAGTTATTACAACCGAGAAGAGTTGTCCAGCTGTTGGTTTTGGCTTCGCAGCGAATACGCCTTCCAACTTCCTTGGCACTCTTGAAAGCAATTATATTCTGAGAGGTTGGGTACCTTCGGAGGTTCCCCCAGGCCTTGTTTTGCGCTTTGCGTGCGTTTCGACACTCCTCATTCCCCGAGGGCCTTCTGTGATTTTGAGGAGTACCAGAGGTTTGAGGGATTGAACTCTTGGCAGCCTCTATAATGTGGGGGGGTGATAATTCTACAAGCTTCATCGATATGTGAGTGTTTATGAATGCGTAGGACAGCTGTAATCTTTGCTTAAAAGCCACCCAGTCTGCACGGGTTTCTTTAAACCTTGTATGGTAAATCGAACTGTCATGGAGTGTATCTACCCTCTTAAGAGTGACAGGGAAGTGGTCACTTCCATAAGGGTTGGAATGCACATTCCACTCGAACAAAGGGAAGAGGATAGACGAACCTATTGCTAAGTCGATGTGTGAGTAGGTGTTGTGTGGTGTGCGGTAGTATGTTGGTTTCTTTTTAATAAATATACGCGCACGAAATGAGAGTAGCAATCTTTCAATTAAACAGCCCCGGCGATCTTCGCGTTCAGATCCCCACAGTTTGCTGTCGGCATTAAAGTCGCCCACCAGTAGAAATGGATCCGGTAGCTGGTTAATTAAAGATTCAAATTCGGGACTTCAAAGGCAAAAGTCAGGGGGAATATATGTTGAAGCTATCGTTACTAAGCTGTCGGCGATTACTACATGTACAGCAACCACTTCGAGGGTTGCGGTCAAAGGGACAAATTGACAGGGAATAGAATGTTGTATAACCATAGCTACACCACCAGAGGAGTGAGAACAGTCGTTCCTATCTTTCCTAAACACAGAATAGCCCTTCCGAAAGTTTGTTTGTTTCGATTGTAAGTGCGTTTCCTGAAGACATAAGATGATTCATTGGTTTTTATGAAGAATTTCGTATATGTCATCCAACTTTTTCATTAGGCCCCTACAGTTCCATTGTGTAATGCATTGTAATAGCATAAGTGTTTAAAGAGAGAGTGCAGCGTGTATCTGCGTGTTGCAGACGAATGGTGTTAGCTATGTTACTGAGCCTGCATTCGGGCCAGTTAAGCGCGGAGGTGGTTTTTTCTCGCGGCCAATGTTTCCACGCTGCTCGTTTGGATGAACAGCTGACCGAGCTGGCGTGGGTGTTACGTCGATCCCCAGGCAGCACAGGACTGTTAGGCTTTACTCAAGCCGGTGTAGTTTGGCCGGTGATTTTCTGCCCGGCCTTTCTCCGGCAACCATGTTCGGCCCGTGTCCAAATGTGGGCCTTTTGGCCGTATACGGCCGTACTCCCATCACTGTCCATCGGCCAGTGTCCGTCGGCCAGTTGACCGGCTTACGTTCATACGGCCAGATTCCAGCCGTAGGGCTCCGGCCATCCCAAAGCCACCCGTGTGCGGCCGAAGTACGGCCACCGGAGGACAGCCGAGACGCGGTCGTCGGACTCCAGCCGGACTAAAGCTGCCGGCAATTCGGCCGTGCTACGGGCATTGTAGTTCAGTTACAGTACGTTAACTGTATTGAAGCCGGTGGACGACCACTGCATGCAGCGCAAGCAGATGACTCAATCGCGCTGTCCAGCAGCACAAACCCACCATTTTGGGTCCACTGCACCCACATCAAAGTGAGCCCGCGCGCAATACCAGCCGTCCAGCCTTCAGCGCAGCCTGGCCTAATTATCAGCGTCAGTTTACACCAAACTTCCTTTATTTAACAGTGCTCACAAATGGTCGTTCCTTTAATTGCTGTGTCTCTTTTACTGTCGAATACAGCAAACATTTACTTCTTTGCAGATCTGGAAGAGATGTATTGTCCAGGTCCTGATATCCTCTGTGGGGTGGCTTACTTGTAATAAACAATAAACAAGGAAGGATAGGGGGGGGGGCGGAAGGTGCATACTTTAGTGGGTTGAATTTCACAAAGATGAAAGTGCCGCTTTTAGGCAATTTCTGTTAAGACAATACTTTCATGCTTTCAACTATTTTTACAACAGCTGCTTGACCAGTTTTTTTGTATATAAAAGTGGTGCGGATGCCTTTACGAAGCGGTTCGGTACTCCACAAAACTCTCAGCAGCATTCAATATAATTTACTTCACACAAAAAGTATGTCCAGTATTTTCCCATTTTTCTTGAAAAGACATTTTCTACTCGATCAACTTTTCTGATGATCTTTCACAGGGCTGATCCTAGAAGAAAGCAAAGAAGTACTTTCAGTTTTAATATATTTTTATGTTGTTTTCATGAGTTACGTGCACACTCCTTAATAGTGCAAAAGAACTTAATATTCCTTTAAAGTCGTACTAGGTTAAGAAAATTCTAGACGTGTTGTGAAAGACGCCCTTCTTCAGATGGCTGCAGTTGTATCCCTCTGTGTTCACTCAAGGAAAGGTGTAAGACAAGAGTTTAATATTTTCTTTCAAAGAAATAACTTAGCAATTGTAGTATTCATACAGCAAACCTTGCATACTGCAACGAACAAAGCAATAAATATTTCATTAGGCAAGTTTGAATGCGTAGGCTTCTCAACCCGTCGGAGGCGAACTTACGGCTCCGCGAGTTTATTTATTTATTTATTTATTTATTTATTTATTTATTTATTTATTTATTTATTTATTTATTTATTTGATACCTGCTTGCCCTTGCATGCATTACAGCAGGGCAATACATAGGACTAACCATCAAATATGAGACCAAATAACAAAATAATTCTACAAAGCGCGGTGAAAATTGTCCTTATAAACAGTGGATAAAATCATACGTTAAGGATAATTATACTCTCATCTTGATCTAAAATAAATAGAATCGCGCAAGGCGTTACTTTATAGGAAAGTTAATAATTTGCTACAAGCTACCGGTCCCAATTTGGGATATGTAGAATGGCGCTTGGATATACTTCTCCCCTTCTATTCCGGTTTTCGAATGATAGATATTACGAAAAAATTTCAACCTCAGGTTTCGTCTACGATCTTTCCCGTCTTACCATTTAAGTTTACTTTTACCTGCCCTCATACTAAGTTGACAGTGCATATACCTAATACGAATCGCACTGCCCCATTCTGTATGTTTTCGAGCGTATCAACCAGCTCTTTCCTATAGGGATCACAGAAAACACATAGGTACTCCTACAGTGAGCGCACATGAGTGAAATACGGTTGTTCTTTTATGTTAGGTCGAGGTTCGCTGAAATTTTATCTCGGAAAGCCAAAATACGTGCAGCCGTTGCTTTTATGTTGTGAACGTGCCTATTTCTCTAACAACTCGTTAAATAAACTCCTCGTTATTTATATTCCCCGGCCGTTCTTAAAGCAGCGTAATTTACTGTATACGCATTCAATTGGAATGAAGGTTTTCTTGTAAAGTTGGCGTTAACACACTTTTTAAGATTCAACAACTTTTCTGAATCAGCACACCAGGATGTTGTAAATTTGAATCATCCTGCAAGTATTCGGAATCACGTTAATTCGCTATAGTCCTGTAAATTACACAGTCATTCACGAACATTTTTAACAAAGATTTGAGGCCACACAAACAAAAGAGGGCCCGAAACGGAGCCTTGAGGAATTCCTGATGTTATGGGAACATAACCGGACGAACAACCATTGAGAGCAACCAACTGCAATAACCGATACATTCAGTTTATTGCCCGCAATGTACTAACAAGAAGGGGCTATGAAACACCGTCAAATGTTTTTTTGCCGCACAAGAAAATAGTCAGCTACTTTAGGCTTATCTATTGTTTGAGCCAAATCGTGCGTGAACTCAAGAAGTTGCGTTGAGCAAAAAAACCCGACGAAATCCGTGTTTACTACGATGCTGGCAATTGTGTTTAACCAAATGAGTCATATCCCAAGTGTAGCTAATCTCAATTTCAAACACCGCAACTAAATTAACATCCAGGCTTCGTCATTCACGAGGCTCTGTAGTTATAGCAAATTCAAAATAACACTTGTTTCTAAATAAGCAGTCATCAAATCCCAAAAAAGTAACATAGTGCAGGGCACGAAGTTGAGCCTACCAATGTACGAGCTTAGCCTCTTCTAAGTTTATCGCAAACAATATAGTGCACATCGTCTTTCGCAGTATTATTGTGAGAAGAATAGCCGGAAACTTGCGCTTTTGCATGCCGTTGCCTTTGTTTGTTGGGGAGTCCTTGACATGGCGCTGGTTTAGCTCCTGCGTGGTGGCCGCTTGCTCGACACCCTTTAAGGCCACTTATTTTCGTGAACCACCGCCATCTCGGGTCGGACATCGCTGCCGGGTCGATGTCTCCAATGGTCTCCATTTCTTGAGGGGGCGAATAGCCTCGAGCTGATGCGTAGATGAAGGCGACGGGTGAGGCGTTGCAGCGGCTATGACTCGCGAGGCTTAGCTCACCCGTCGGTGTGGCACAGTCTTCTTGTGGCAATAAATGACATTTCGCTGGCCTAAAAGGTTCCCTGCTAACGTCGAGTGAGTCCTTGCACCTTGCCCGTTCACCGAGAACACTCATTACTGTTTGACAAACGTGGTTCGTTCATTTAAAACGCAGAAACACCGATCGGATGAAAAACGTGTCTGCGCCATTCGACTCACTAACGGCTCTTTCTTCACCCGCGAAAAACGGGTCCTACATCGGCGGGTCTTCTTCCAAGCACGTCTGTGCATGAATTCTCGGCGCCCAGACGCGCGCCGTTGTTCGCATAATGACGTATAACCTGATACGTTACGAAGGCCGGTCTCCTCTTGAACACCGTTTGCCGAAAATTCTGTGGCCGTTAGCTTGCCGTAACTCGGCCGAGGACCCCTAACCAAATGAAAAACGTACATTCTGAGGCCGTAAGTCGGCCGGTTTCCTTTAAAACACGGGCTTCCAAAAGAAAACGAATATTTTGGCCCCGGACGCGCGGTTCACCGTTGAAAGAGCGGATGCGCGGCCGCCGCGCTACGGCCCGTCTCCCTTCGAACACCAACTGCCACAAGAATACGGATATCCTGTGGCCGGTCGCTTGCCGTGCTTCGGCTGAACACCGCTTCCCGAAGGAAAAACGGATGCCCTAAAGCCATACTCCGGCCGATTTCATTTCTTTCTCAACATCGGCAGCCGAAAGGCAACTGAATATCTGGCAGCCGGGCAGCTGACGTTGTGCGTTTAAACACGGACGGCCGGAGAAATACCGAAGCGCTGGTTGCCGAATGTTGGCCGTTCATCGTATGATCAGTGGCTGCCAGAACCTGGATGCTGGCCGGACATGCCAGAAAGCGGCCATAGACGGGCCGGTCTTAGGACACACTTTCTGTGCCGCCTGGGCCTCTTCATCCGACGGCAAAGGAGTAAATTCAGGATCTCCCTCCTTTTGCCGTGGACCTTTGGGAGTTGCAGTCGTGTTTGCCGCGCGGGCCATGGCGGCTGTAGCGGCGTTGTGCGTGTAGATGTGGATGCAAGGCTCCCCACCTCGCTGCCTTCGGTTCCCAAGGGCGACAGCGCACCAGGAGCGGAAGGCAAGCCGTATCCACCTACAGTCCGCGTTGCCACCGCAGGCGCAGTGGAATCCACAGGCTGTGGCACATTTTCGGCAGCAGACGCCAGCCCAGTGGGGGGCGGCGGTGGGACCAGGTCAGCGCTGCTGCACTGGGTCGCCACCTAAACCTTACGGCGCCCCACCCCCCGGTGAGCAGCGTCAGCGTAACTTCCTGGGGGAAGCAAAGAATGTCTTTTTCGAGCTTCTGGGTAAGAAAGGTTGTGGGTCACTTTGAGGTTTATGATTTCTTTCTCATTTTTGAATTTTTCGCAACAACGGGAGTACGCGGGGTGGGATCCTTCACAGTCACAGTTCACAAAGTGAAATTTCGTTGCATAACACTGATGTGTCTGAAGGTCGTGCTTCGAGCATTTCCACATGTGTTTTGCCCTCGACAGTTGTTGCTACTGTGCCCGTACCTTTGATATTTGAAGCAACGTCGCGGGTTTGGGATGTACGCCATTATCTGACAGTGGAAAAACCCGGCTTTGAAAGATTCGGGGAGCATGCTACGATAGAAAGTCAAGATGATATGTTACTACGATCGAAAGTCAAGATAATATGTTTGGTTTTGATCTCATTTCCATCGCGCCTCATTGTGATTCGTCGAACACCAGTCACTTCTTGCTCACGCAAGCCCTCAAGAATATCTGCCTATGTTTCATGTATGAGTTCAGTTTCCGAGTGCACACCTTGGCAGCTGTTGAGGGTTCGGTGAGGTGTTGCAGTGATCTGTAAGTCTCCTATGCTTGTTTGTTTTAGAAGGTTAGCAGATTGTTCCTTATTTCGGACCTCAATACGCATGTCAGCAGATACAAGTTTCTTTGCTTCATAGTTTTTTCCAACTATACCTTCAATGAACTTGGCGATCAAGAACACAGGTTTCGACGTTATTGGGGTCGCTTTGTCAACTGTCTGCATGACTAGAAAGCCAGGAAAGTTGTCAGGGTTATTGAAGATGAGGTTCGGTAGGGGTTTAAAGATTGCTTCGGTGCGGGCCCTTTTCGGGACCCGATCATTTAGAAGAAGGTGTTTAGATAATACCTTGCGCCATAGTATAAAGCAGGTGACTTGGGTACTTTCTTCTTTGGCTTTACCCTGATGGTCGAAGAGGTGCCGGAGCTCCCTGCCTGGAAAAAAGACTGAAGTTATAGCTTGACCCATCCGCCGTAGCTTGACCACGACTCCGACGGCCACCGTTTGAGGTTTCTACCCTTCACTTTAAAACTCATTGCCACGGTCGGTTACAGCGTGAGTATGGGGGTCGGGGTCCGCGGTGTCGCCAACACCATCACCAAGATTTCTCGAGGTGCCCCGTGTGGGGTGGAGAAAGGGGGCAGACCCAACCTGGTTATTTATTATCGCGCGCGCAGAAGTTCAAAGCCCTGCTCACTCAGTCAAACGCTATGTAGATATCTGTAAATAACGTTTCTTTCTTTGTCCTACCCGGCCAAAGTTTGCCCCAACTCCGGACCAACGGACGCCATCACAGGTCATGCTATACTCGGATACAGGTCACGAAAAATGCATCATCGCCAAGTCAAAGGTCCCCTTATCAGGCAATGCTGTCACCGTATCAACGTGACATCACGGCTGACCGCCTGCACCTGCAGGCAGCGCTCTGAGCCAAGCATTCATGAATGCGTCCCTGCCGAAATATTCTTTAGGGTGGCTTCATTTTCAGCGGAGATAAAAACCTTAGCTAAAATTCTTTTTTTGACTGTTTTAATGCAACGCGTGAAAGAACTTATCGCCAGCTACAGTAGCGAATTTCATTTATATTCATGATGGTGAATGTCTGCTCTTCCGGGATTTCCCTCAACCGCTTGTTTCAGTTTTTATGCATTGCCGGCCCCATTTACCACCATGGATCCCCAAGAAATCGCATATGAACGTGCATTATCGTTCTGGAATGAAGATTGTGGTGCGTCACCATCTACCCCACACCTATGGTATACGAAAAAAAAGCGGCCGTGTCACCAGCACCTGCGGACGCGAGATGATTCGGAACGCGTACGTTCGCTCGCGCAATCTTCACCCAGAGCGCAGCATTGAAGAGATGTCCACGACAGTGAGCGATCTTCTTGGAGTCATCGTGATCTTTGTGATGAACGTGAAGGAGATAGAAATAACGATGTAAATGTTGCGACGCTCTCCTAAAAGCACCCGCGAAGCGCCGGAAAGAGACGACGCACAGAAGTGTACGACGTATTCACGAAGTGCCCATTGCGGTGATCAGTGCATCCCATTTTTCGCAGCAATGACATCCCGACAGTGAAGGCATTTGCTTCGGATGTCAACGTTAGCGGCGATGTTACTCTTCCCAAGCTATATGCACTGTGCGCCGCCTGCTGAATGACATCAGGTTCAGGTATGACAAGATGGGCCGGAAGTCGCTGCTGATCGAGCGGGACGACATTGTCTTGTTGCAGCAGAAGAACCTCTACAAAATTACCAGGTACGTAATGGAAGGTAGAACAATCTACCTTGATGAAACCTGGGTGAATGCGGGACCCACGTTATGGACTGTTTAGACGGACACAACGGTTGCTTCCCACCACGACGCCTTCATCCGTGGTCTGACGACAGGTTTGAAACAGCCGTAGGGGAAAGGACAGCACCTGATTGTAACCCACATCGCCAGTGAAGACGGCTTCGTCACTGGGTGCCTGGATATCTTTCTGGGTAGAAAGACCGGCGGCTACCATGATGATAAGGGCGGCACCCGCTTTGAAAGGTGGTTTGGGGCCGTTTTGCCACAACTGCCACAAGGTAATGTAATTGTCATGGACAATGCCTCGTACCACTCGCGGCTGGTAGAAACAGGGCGTATGACTTATTCACGCAAAAAGGTCATTCAGGACTGTCTGATGTCCAAAGGACTTGCTTGGGAGGAAAAATGCTTGAAACGGAGTTCCTCAGCCTTGCGGCCTCTGTAAAGACGCGTTACATCAAGTATACTATTGACGGTGCAGCTGAAAGGGCAGGATGTATTGTGTTTAGGCTCCCATCCTACCATTGTATGCTCAAACCCATTGAGCTCATATGGGCACAGATTAAACGAGTTTTTTTTTGTCGCATCCGGAAATGCCACATTCAATGTGGTAGATGTAGAGGTGGTCCTGAGGGAAGAAGCTGCGAAGGTAACAGCTCAACACTGGGCAAACGTCGTTCAGCATGAAATCAACATTGAAACAAAGCTCAGGGCAGACGGTGGACCAAGTGCGCATGTTCAACCCATTATAATCCATATGGATGAGGATGGTATGGACTCCGACCGTGGCCTATCTGGTATTGAGTCCTTTGAAGATGTGGAAGGCGGCCAGCTATTCGCCTGTGCCGCCTTTGCCCATTTCACTTAGTGTAGAGTACGCCATTTAGCTTAAGTACGTGTGTTTCCATAGCTGAAGGAGCACGCAATTCCTTAAGACAGCAGAAAAGACCAGACATGTTGTTTCTGTGCTTCATTAACACTCATTTCTGAAGTCAACTCAGCAACCTATGTGTGGTGCGTAACTTGCTCATGGTTGATTGCTTTGACATGTAGCCATGAGAATCAGAAGATGACATTGCAGTGTTTGGTTTGCTATTTCATTTACTACTACTCACTGCTGTGTGGTGTGTCGTTGAGTCAAAAGGGATCTTCCAGTATAACAGTGAGGGTGGCAGAAGTTGTTTCAAGAATCGATGCATGATCTCATTCGGTGTAGTAAACCGAGTGATGTATTGTGTGGTGCTGGCTCAGGATCGGTTGTCTTGATATGTAGCTATGAGAATCATGAAAACGCTTTTGCAGTGCTTTGCTTATGATCTCATTTGTTGTAAGTGTAGTGCAGGAATTAGACCAAAGAAGTTCAGTCCTGGCACGACGCTGTGGCAGATGTACCCAGAAAAGAAAATTGTGCATCTCGAGCTAGAGCAAACCCACACAGTTCAAAACGTTTTTCTGGAAGAAAAGCCGCGCTTGAACTGTGCGATAGTTTTCACTGCACAGCGAGGATGGCTTTTCGCATGTATTGCATGAGGTGTGTGCGAACAGAGTCAAGCAAGTTCACAAATCCACTTCAAGCAGAATCAGTTCTGGAGTGTGTGGCTCTAGGGCTCATTGTGCGAAACTATGTAAATGGAGATAAAGGCAAGTTTCACCTACAGGAAAGAACGCTAGTTCGAGTTTTCACCCCAAGTTGTTTGCATTCTTTGGACACTTATGCACGTATGGGATACTAAAACAATGTTGTAAGTAAGTGCCTACGTGAAACCATGTAACTGAACATTGTGTGTCCATGTGGCTGGCTGAGCCAAGCTGTCTTCTTATAGAACGTTAAGAACAAATAAATATGCTGCAGTGTCTCATTGCTCGTTTCATTTGGCTCTGCATAACTTAGAATTGAATCTGTTTAACTGTATGTGCCAAGTCTGACTTACAATACAGCAGTGAGGAGGAGAAAAGTTGCGTCGGTGTATTATTTCTTATTTGATTCTCTTTAGCTTCTCTTTGGCTATCTGCTGCCTTACGCCGGAATTAGGATAAATACATTTTATCTGTTGTCTACTCCAAAGGATAAGATGCCGAAAAGCAAAGTTAAAAACAATCACCAAAGCGTTGGGAAGGGGAAAAAGGTTGGTTTCAATCGATACTCCCATGTATGGGAATAATTTCATGTAGTGCATATTTGGCAAATCAGTTTTGTCCTTAGCATATGCTCCAATTTTGGATCTTGCATAGCAACAAAGGTACGATATTCATTAACCAGTTTAAGTGCAGCGATTTGTACTTATAGTGTGCTTCCATGCATCCACTCAACTTACATGTCATACATCAGCCAGTGCAGGTACCTTTTTATGATACAGAACACTAATTAACCCTTCAGACATAATTCATTGCCTGTGTTATGAAGTGGGCATCAATTGATATGCTGTCATTGTGATTCACACTCCTAATATATCTGTAGATATTGCACGTGTTGAGTTGCCAACAGTGCTGCGGCAAGAAGCAGAATTTCACTTGGCATACAAGATGTTGAGCACTGCTGGAGCAGCGAGCTGCTCGCTCCAGCAGCCCTTTTTCACGCAACTAAGAGAATGGGTGAAATGCTGGCATCTTTTCCACCCTGAATGCTCTATTTTTAATTTGCATATAATTTCTAATTTGCATGTTCATCTGCACGTGCATGCAGATGGCCATAGCAGCATCAGCTTCTTACTTCAGTGACTTAAGCACAAGGCGAGCAGTGCTTATATTTGATTTGGTGAACAATATGCATGCACATGTGTAGAAAAAGCTGAAAGGTGGTTTCTTTTAACTCAGTGCTGCGTTTTATGTCTGTACATTCATTGTTGCAGCTGGTCATACCAGTTAAATTTATCTAATACAGTGCCACTATGGGGGAGCGCAGCTCATTCACGAAGCATAAGCGGGTCAATAAAATTGAACTTACAGTGGTAATATTCATGTGGAGTATTTATTATCATAGACAATGCAACCTCATTGCAGGTCCCTATTGGTATTTAATTCGTAGAGGTTTGTGTGTGAAACAACAACTTAAAGCACTCCAACAAAAAGCAGGCGACCAAAACATACTAGTTGCAATTAACACATTTAACAATACAATCACAGCTTAACCTTGAAACAAAATAGAAAAGGTGCAGTATTAAATCACACCATGCAGCTAAGATACAACTCGTACGCATGTACGCTCAAAAAGTGCGAAAAGTCAGCTTCTTGTATTCGGTGACTTGATCACATTTTGAGCGTATACACTTGCGCCGGGTATGGACTTAACAATCCCGACTCGACATATATGCTCTAACCAAATTCAGCGCATGACGTCGCGCTGCTAGGTTTCGTCCAGCTCAGTAACTCTCCATGGCGTTAGCGTCGTGCGCTATGCCAACGCCGCCTATATCAACATTGCCTAACGCGTGAGCAAACAATGGCCAAACAGCCACACTCCTGTTGCTGTCTCCTACCCTTTCCCGCTGCGTAGCCTTCCTGCGTGCTTTCATGTCCGCCAGCCAGCGCCGCTTCTCGCAAACTATGCAAACTAGTTGAGCTTGTCTAGGGTTCTCCAGGCGGCGCTGCGACGCCTTCGAGGCAAGCTGACAGACACACGCTGTAGAAGTGGATGCAGTGGTCGCGACTCGCAAGCAGTGACGTAAGGCGACACCACGTAAGGCGAACGTAGGCGACACCGCCGCGCGCGCCACATAGCGGTGGAGTGGCTGAACTAAGCGTCCGTACCCTTCCCGTTGGAAAGCGGGCGACGCGTCAGGCAATGTTTATACAGGTGGCGTTGGCTATGCACAAGAGTAATATTTACAACTGACTGGCGTAGTATATTAAAAATAAACAAGGAGTTATCCCCCCTGTCGCAGACACTGGTGCGAGAACTTGGGTAGCAGACACAAAGCAGGGACTAAAACGTAGAACGAGAAGCACTTCACGCCCAAGACCAAACGCCCGCACAGGATGATGACGACCGCTTGGTATCATACAGCGTACACAGATTGCAGTAACTGCCGGGGCGGCTGTCTACCGGCAACGCCGGGCTCTCAAAAAGCAGCACAAAAAACACCAAAGCAATCGTCGGTACCGCGCACGTTAAGAACAATGCACACAACACGCAAGCAAGAAATATGACTGAACGACACAAAAAAACGGCCTCAGAGAGCCCGACGCCGCCAATGGTTGGGCGCGAACAGCTGAGGCGGCCATTTTGGTAGAAGACCGTAAGAGCGGAAGGACATGCTCTGTGATTTCTTCGGTGCGTGCTGCGTGGAGGCGGTTCTACCGCGACGTTACGTGACAAGGCGACGCCATTGGCAGGATGGTGCTCCTTTTAAGAGAAAAAGAGCCATTTTTCTTGAGTGTACACGAGTATACCAGACGCGCTACAGCGTTAACCCTGTCCTTAGTTGTAAATGTACATGGGTATGGCGAAAGCAGTTTTTAATGCGAATGGCGCTCGGCTCACAAATGCTGTTTTCAAAGATATAATTTCAGCCTGACCATAAAACACGCGCGTTAGATAAACGTTGGTCACAGTGACAAACTCGAAACTCCAGGCCAAGCGTAGTGTGTGCATGTCGTGAAAAATCCCAGGAAACGTAATCCCTCTTTATGAGGCAGTGATCAGTGGCGGATCCAGAGAGGGGGTAAGTTGGGCGATTGCAACTCACCCCCGAAGCTGTACTCTTATCCACCCCCCTCCTCACCCCTCGAAACTGATTTTTCGCGTGTGTAGGTTTTGGGACCATGGCAAGCAAAGTACTCATCACGCCTAACTTTTTGCTAAGTGTGATATTGGCTAACGCAACCGCCACCTTAAGTCTGAGGCGTGCTAATCGCTTTACCGTAGAGCCACTTTTTCCCCTTCAAAGAGCATCAGCGCGGCAGCGAAGAGGGAGCATTTTTGAAACTGGACACATGCTTGTCTACAATATGTGGACGTACACAGTGCTTGCTGTGCAACTGAGAACAAATCAGGGCATTCTGATTGTTTGCGCCATCCTCCACCCGCTCCCATCAGCTTTATGGAACCACCCCAAAATAGGAGCTGAATCTGCCACGTCCCGTGATTGCGAAAGTATTGGCCTTGAAATGCGGAACGGACGGGCTTGTATGTAGGCACCGCCATGTTTAACCGACGCTCTTGATGGAGGCGGTGTAGGCCCATCGCCCACATTTTTCCATCGCCACAGCCACACCGATAAAAATTGTGGATCCAGCGCCCCGTGTAAGGCTGCGCGTTCGTTCTTTTTCTTCGAAATGAGTCGAGCCCACCCAAACGCATTTCAGAAAAGAGAGAACTTTGTTACGGCACCTAAATGCAACGCTGTCAGTGCTATTATGTGACATGTTGTACACGTCAGCTAGAAGATTACGGCCACCAGTAATTGAAAAGTAACAAGCTAAATAATGAGTGAATTTTGAGAAATTATTTTAGCTAATATGTAATAATATTAATTACTGCCACCTGACGGCTTCAGCTATCAAACGGGAACTCGCAAGGAGGCTGCCATAATGTTCATATGACGCCAAACAAAAACCACACTCGCTAGGGGAAAGCGAATATGGGTCAGCTGGATTCAACAAAACTTGTTGAGCTAGTTGGTTTATGCTTATTGGAAAGAGTAAAATGGGCAGTAAGCAGACGAAGACGAAGTAGAAACTCACAGCACATATAGGCGCCTTCCACTTCGTCTTCGTCTGCTTAGCGCCCTTTTTATTCTTTCTCGTGGAGATGCGTGCCACAACAGCATCTCGCTCATTTTATATACCAAATCTCATCTTCGTACACGTTCTGTGGGCGTTATCTGACCTTTTTGTTGCAACCTGTTTTCTAGGTTTCGAGGTTTTTATTGTCACTAAAGCTTTGTATAGTTTAGTGTCGGTTTTAGTATTTGGCTCACCATTGTCTTCAGCTTGGATGTTTTCTTGCTCTTTGGGTGCCTGCGACTGAGAGGACTAGAAAATCACCCTTGTTATCCCGGCGTGCTGTGCGTGTTGTTAGCAGGAACGAACTTTGCTACCCACCTGTAATCTCCATACTCAAATTTCTCAAGCAAGAATAACCGGGTGTATTTCACACCCGTGTTTCATCAAGTCGATGGGCACAACCCAATGACTAGATTTGCCTTTAGCCGGCTAGAAATATTACACTGTTATGGTCCAGGGCTCCGTGTGTGCCAGACATTAACGAGGACCCTGGTCAAAATTCAACTTATTGTAAACTTTCCGGACTTTTGTTTTCATCTCAATCTGTTACACTGTTTCTGGAGCTAATCAGAAATGTGGCCTCATTTTGAACATTGGCTTATTTGTTCTTTTATTATTTCAGCAGTCAACCTTTTTGTGGGCCATAGATGTACGCTGGGTTTTTCGACCAACATAGTTAACCGATGGCTTCGCACAAACGTGCGCTCCAGGGTATAAACAATCTTTTTCGCTCAGTGGGGCCTTTTACGGGGGATTGGGCGCACTCGAAAGTTATGAAACATCAGAAGCCTCAGAACTTTCAAAGAGTGGAGGACAAGTTAGAGCATGAGGAAATCTAAACATTCTAAGCCTCACTACGTGTGTCCTAATGTTATCCTAGGCATCACTCCTTTGCTTCACATTGCCTCTCCACACATCCAGTGGCAAAAAACTTTTCTTCAGTGCTGACAAAAAACACCTGTTTCGCGATAACAGACCTGTGCGTGGATAGCTGAAAAAAAGTGGTAGTAACTCTGTTTTCTTTTTCGCAGGCTTCGAGGCAACATCAGAGTGCATCAGCATTTCATGCTCAAGTGACCCCCCAAACCCGTACGCCCGAAACTCCAAGAACGACTTCAAACATCGTCACTGCAGACCATTCCAAAGTCACCCCAATCCCAGAACAGCGACCCTTGCTTTATTGAGACGATCCAAAACCAGCTAAATACTCTTAAGCTACGTGGCTTCCCTACAAGGACTTACATTTCTTCCAGACGTGCAGTTTAAAGCAAAGTACAAATATTTTCGGATGAAGCAATATTTACCAATGTAAGACAGACATGCGCCTTCACCATGAAGGCTGCGCAAAGGCAGTAAAAACCGATGTTTTGTACTGTGAATTTCATATTTTAAATGAATAAATAATATGTTATAATGGTTTCATTGCTCTGTCTGTGTAACAGCTTGACTTTTGCAAGCATGTGCAATAGTGTCCTCAAGCACAGCTTGAAAGGCACGCGTCCTACCTCATTCCCAAGACAATATATGGTCCCGAAAACACAAAATGCGAAGACAGCGTCTTGACGCAGGCACGATGTTCTAAAATAGAAACGGAAGTGAAAACGAAGTTCATTTTTATTGTGGTACAACATTCACAAAAAGCCAGCACACTCCAAGCAACCGTGGGAAGTATAAAGAAGATAACATAAGAATCTAACCCTACGAAAACAAATTAGTTGCCCGTAGTACCTGCTCAAAGCATGCGGGAAAGAGTTGTGCTGCCAAACCAATTGATATGAAGGAGAACACTAAGAGTGAGACCTGTAAAATTACAGTTCCTTGATGCTTTCTGCTTTGTTGATGATGATTAATTTTCGAGCGAGGAGCTTCTCCTTTCTGCTAACGAGCCGGAAAGAGGCAAGTGATCACTGAGCAGCTATGAACCTGCCCTCGTCAATGCACTGGAAAACATTATTCGCTGCAGTGTTTCTCTCTCATACCAGTAAATTACCGTGACAAAACGTAAAAAAATTAAAACAAACGCTTTTTTTAAGATCAAGTGCTTGCTTTTCAGTCTTTAAGGCCTATTCTATTACGTAACAGGAGCTCGCATAACAATTTCTCGTATACGCTTTGTGAAACCTTTACCTTGCAGCAGGCTTGTCGATCGAATCATTGGCAAGAAGAAGGGACCAATCGACGATCGAAACGCGCTTTAAAGCAAAGCTTTCAACATTTACCAGCCAACGGTTCTTTCGTGGAGTGCGGGACAACTCCCAACACCGCGGAGCCAGCCGGCGGGGTTGGGTGGAGAAGGGAGAGAAAAGTTGCGTTGCCTTCTTCAAAGCCGGATTAAGGTTCGCTTAAGAAAGCTCCTCGATTTTGCCCTAATCGGGAGACGGTGTACTGAAGATTCCGCAATAAATATTTTCTTACTTTTATTTGGGCGCCTTCGAGAAGTGGTCACTGTAGTTAAGAGGAATTACAATGTTCAACTCGCAAACAGCCAACGCCGCTTCGCGTTAACTGTTTTCAAATTTTTCAAGTCAGGCTAGCTACTCTACGTGGAGAGCATAGGCAGTTTTGCACGAGGCATTCCATCATAGGGGTTTAGAAAGGGTTCTTTCGGTGTCAGAACATCCGCTTTCTCCACCACAACTTTTTCTAGCACTGCTTTCCCCCTTTTCTTCTTTCCACCCTTTCTAGCTGTTGTCTTTCGAACACCGCATCAAAAATCAAAACATAAAAAAATAAGAAATGTGTTGGTATATGAAAGCAGAATAACGGCTTAGGCATCATTCGGACGAAGGCACCTTTTGTTTTTATTTTGAACAACAAAGCTGATAAACAATTCGTTTTGCTTATGCTGTCCGCAGTTCTAAAAAAGCCGGCTCATCTCCTCGAACATGGAACATGGAGAGGGGCGAAGATGCAGTGTATAAGTGTATTGAAAGATTGTAAGTCTCTCTTTCGGCATGGTGCGCGCTCATGGGGTGCCGGAGAAGCGCCGCTGGGAGGAGCAATAGCGCGCTTGCTGGGGGGGGGGGCGCTCTCTTGTGGTCAAGCGTGTTTAAGCAACTAAATGAGAGACACCACTGGCCGTATATTGTTCTTCGTATCACACGTCTCAGCAAGCCTAAAAGTAGCGAGAGGCGTTGGATCGAGAGGAGGAGAGAGCAGAGAGAGAGAGAGGAGAGAGAGAGAACTCTATTCACAGTGACGTGAGCATATTTTTGGTCGCGGGTGTTCAGTCCAAAACTCCCTTGGTACGGCCGGCGGCCTTCGCACTTTTGCTGGCAAACATTGCGTTTCAGGGCAGGAGCTGGCAGCGTACTCCTCACTGCTCGCACGTGAGGGTTTGGAGATGGAGGGAAGACCTGAGCTTAGTTGGCATTCCCAGCCAATATGGAAGAGTGGGCTTGGGACTGGGCAATGAGTACATAGAGAAAGATAGAGAGTAGGATGGATGGCGTGTAGTCTTGTTGGGTGTGAGTACGTATTAGTTTGAAGTTGTCTAAGGATGACTTCCTGTTCTTTCATGGCCGGATCGGATGACTGGTTGATATAGTTGTGTCGCTAGTGCAGTAATATTTGGTGATGTACAGCGTATGCGAGGAGCGGTTGCCAGATTCGCTCCGACTCTGCTTCCGTGCCCAGTGGGCGAGTTCTCGGGCCAGGACGTGTGCCGTGTGGTTGCCGCAAAGAGCAGAGTGGGCACGCGCTCCAAATGATTGTGACCTTCTGTGGGGGTCGTTGAAAGAGAACCCGGAGCCGTTTTTTTGAAATCCTACCTGCTTGGTATGCTTGGCAGGCGGCTTGACTGTCCGTAATACTTAGTTTAGCCTTTGTCTGGGAGAGGGCAAGGGCGATAGCCGTCTCTTCAGCCTGCTGGGTGTTCACGACCGAAGCATCATACTGGAAAGAAGGTCTGTTGTTGGAGGTAATGGCCGCCTATCTTACACCGTACCTAGCGTATTCCGCTGCTTCTGTATAAACGACGTGGTCTTGTCCTCCGTACTGTTTTTCCAGTGCAATAGCACTTGCTGTGTGTCTTCTCTCATGATGTGTGAGGGGACGTGTTCCGTGGTATTCCACGGACAAGATTCTGGTCCTTAGTTCATGCAGGGATGTCCACTGCGTTTTTCCTTGATGGTGCGGCGCCATGTAACCAAGCTCAGCTAGCGTTTCCGTACCCGGTGGGCGTGCTCCGAATATTACTTTCTGCGCTGTAAGGTGGCATCTATGAGCTCTTCAATGGGATGTGCAGTACCAAAGCCGTGCGTCGTACCGTAGAGGTGCTCGCAGGAAGTTGCCAGGGCTTGCTTGTAGGCCTTTCTAAGAAGGACGTGTAGCTTTTCGCGCTCCGATGCCCCCAAAACTGCATAAGGAGCCACGTGAACGATTCTGGAGACAAGGAAGGCCTGCACAAGGCGGACCATGTTTTCTTTTAGTCCATGGCTCCTGTTCGCTATCCTACGGAGCATCCGAGCAATTTGAGCCGTGGTTTTTTGAAGCCTATTGAGAAGCAGGGTGTTTTTGCAGTTTTCGCGGTACTTCTTTTCTAATATCTTGATTGAGGATGTCGGTTTTATGAGTGTGTCGTCGAGCCAAGTTGTGATGCTGTCTGAAGGGTCCCGGTGGCGTTTTTGTACTATTATGAGTTCTGACTTCTGCGGAGCATAAGTTAAGCCACATCTACTGGCGCAGGTGCGTATGACGTCCGCTGCCGTTCGTAGGCTGTCTTGCATAACTCCAGTAGAACCTTTGGCAATCCAGATCGTTATATCATCCGCATACAGGACATGCTTAATGCTGGGGATGTTCTCTGATGGTCGGGGAAGGCCTAGTATGGCTATGTTGAAAAGTAGAGGCGATAGCACTGCCCCTTGTGGTGTACTACGACTGCACAGTTAATGGGGGAAGACTGAATGTCGTCAATTTTAATGATCGCAATTCTATCGGACAGAAAATTCTCGATGAAGGAGTACGTCTTTTCCCCGCAACCCAGGTTGCCAAAGATATGTGAGAATTGCTTCGTGTGTTACAGTGTCGAACTCACCCTTCACGTCTACAGACAGGATCGCTTTGTGTGTGTTGCGACTGGCTGCCTGAAATATGTTCTCCGTCATCTGCGGTAGTGCGTCATCAGCTGAGAGCAGCGAGCTGAACCCGAATATCGAGTGAAGCATTTGGTCCATAGTTTCAAGAAACCTTTGTAGACGGTTCATAACGGCGTGTTTCCTAAGCTTTCCGATGCACGAAGTGAGCGAGATGAAGAAAAGATTATCAGTGCAAGGTGTTTTGCCCTATTTTGGAAGAAGACGAATGTCTGCTTCTGTCCAGGCTGGTGGCACAGCCGCTTTCTCTCAACACTGGTTCATGTGGTCAAAGCCTCCAAGGAGCTGTCGTGGAGGCTTTGTCGTGGAGCTGTCGTGCCTTTACCCTATCGAGGGGCCCCTGACCCTTGTCTATCTGGCTGGGCCCCCGGCCATCATGCCGCGTTGCGCCATTTCTGGGGGTGAAAGAGTCTGGCGGCATGTCCTGCCACAGGCGGTTGCGAGTTGAGCGTCCATCGTGGCTGTGGAAGGCACCATGTGAATTCGTGTTCCTTGGTGGCGCCGGGCACCTACCGGTAAAATAGGTACAAGCGACTCCCCGGCCTGGCGCTCGGCCCTTGTGTGGGACTACAACGCTTCGGAAGTTCACCCGGCTTGCACGGGAAATCGCCCCTATGGAATGGGGTGGCTGCAAAAACACAGGAACTTTTTTTTTTCTTTTTTTGCTTGCAGGTTTGTTAGGGGCTTGTTCAACACGCGGTCCATGCCAGGGGACGTGTTCCGCCGGATCTTAAGCAAAGCCGCCCTCACTTCGGCTGATGTTATTGGGCTATCAAGATCTGCATTGGGACGTCCCCCGTACTCTGGCAACAGCACCCTGGGTGTAGGCGGAAAATACCGTGCCTGTAGCTCCCGCATGAAGTTATTTTGCGTGCCAGGAAATTTCTGAATGGTGGCTAGCATCGTCTTTCTTGTTTCACTCCTACTTTTAGTAGGGTCGATTATGTAGCGGAGGATATTCCACGTCTTGGATGTACTTAGTCTTCCTTGAAGAGCATCGCACATCTGATGCCAGTTCTGCCTACACAGCTCGACCGCGTACGCTAACGCCCCTTTGTTGAGCAAAGCTATTTGTTTTCGGAGTCTCTTGTTGAGCCTTTGCACCTTCCATCTGCGAAGAAGGCTCCGCCTTGCCTCCCATAAATAAAGGAGGTGTGTCATTGCAGAGGCTGGGTTTCTCCGTGCGGTGCGTTATTTCTTTCACGAGCGTCTTCGCCCTGTGGCTGATCTTGCTGGTAATCAGTAATCAGCTGGTAAAAAATAATAAAAAGAAGCCTGCTATATATAGCTAAAGCTGCTCATTGACAGCCATAGCGATTGATAGCTAGTGCAAAGGTGCGTTTTTATATTTAAAAACTACCTTTCTTCACTGCAGCGAACTGTTAAATAAAAAGCCGGTTGCTGTATTTATTTATTCATACTGATAACACAGCTATTTTCAGAGGCAATTTTGAATTTCGATGTATCCTGCCTAACCTATTTCAGTACCTCTCAATTACATCTATGCATTCGAGTAAATTTTCCTCCCACTTTTTGCTTCAGCAGAAATACCGAGTGCATTATGGAATACTGCTTTACTCAGTCTGGGATGTGCTTGAAATAGGATGTCAATTTCGGCCGCTGCTGCCAAGTAAGCTCCAGGCTAGTTCAAGCTGGTCAGTCCAAACGTGTTGCTTATTGCTCCAGCTGGATATTCAAAGGCGATTGCGACACACTGCGGTCCAAAGAGGTTGCACTCTTGCGAGCTACAACAGTAGTCCACGTGGTGCAGCGATTACCAGTCAGGACATGGCGATGCCCAAGCGATACACATCCGATGCATATGTGAAGTTTGAACGGAGAAAACGTTTCGTAGCACACCTAGCGGCATGAGCAAGAGAAAGCTTTTTACAGTGTTATACGCTTGAATACAGACTTCGATTGCCTTACAGCAAAGTTCTTACGAAACTATGATGGAAAGGGCGTAAATATTGTCACGCTTTTAAAATGCACACTAATATAAGAATCGCCAAACTACGAGTGCGTTTAGGCTGCATTAACAAATGATTTCGTAGCACACCTAGCGGCATGAGCAAGAGAAAGCTTTTTACAGTGTTATACGCTCTAATACAGACTTCGATTGCCGGCGCCGCTGACAGCAAAGTTCTTACGAAACTATGATGGAAAGGGCGTAAATATTGTCACGCTTTTAAATGCACACTAATAAAAAAATCGCCAAACTACGAGTGCGTTTAGGCTGCATTACTATCGTCGCAAATGATTCGAAACGTGACGAAACAGCGACCGCCATTAAAAGTGTTTCAGAATATGTGCAAATGGAATGGCCAGTGTGTTTTTAATATGCGCAGGACTTTTGTGGGGACCCAGCGAGAAATGCGTTAAAACGATCTATCTCAACAATCTACAGAAACGATCTATGTAAAATATCTCTAATGTCAATAGGAGCCAAGGCGTATCAAAGCTCGACCCATAGTAAGGGTTACTACACTATGGTACAAGCTCCCGTTCCTTGAGGTCGCGGTGCGGACACTGGAGCGCGCGTTTTCTTTATCAGCGCAGCTTGCCACGACGCTTGAGATAGTTCACGCGGCAGCGAGGGTTTATGAAACGGTAACAGCACAGGTAATCGCCGCCATGGATGGCCGCATCGCTCATTCCATGTCCTCTTTTCGTCGACCAAGCACAATTAACTGCAATTGCGGTATAACCACTCAAAGCAGGAACAAATAAAGAACTAAGAGAAGTGCCGAGGGATTACAAGTGTGTGTTCTGGAAACAAAAAAAATTCTTATGGGGGCACTGAATGGTCGGGCTTCTATACATAAACAATAGAGCATACAAAGAAACTCAACGGCTTAATCTAGTGCCACCAAGCAGCGTTTCTAGAGGAAACCCGGAATTCTCGAAGAGTGCGGCTGATATTGAATGCAATCCTGGAAAAAGCTCAGCTGGAGGTGAATCAAGCGCGAATCATCTAGTCGGGAAACAACGATTTTCGAAGCAAGCTTAACAAGGGGTATGTTGAACGGAATTCAAAAACAAGCTATGTGTGCGAATTGTGCAAAGTGCTATGGTCTACTGTATGCTAAAGCCAGTTGCCTCAAGCAGCAGCGTGAGCACTCTCGCCAAGTGCTTTCCTAAAACTTATTTGAAGACAAATCGGGAACCCAGGTAACGTGTGTGGCAAATCATAGTCACTGTCTGAAGTCACAGAAACGCAGTCAGATCACTTCGACTGGCCAAGGGAAACATTTTGTGCAACTCAAAAGAAAAATTGAGAAACACACGAACTGGAAAAGGGGACACTGCAAATAGTGTGGCGGATACGTATTGAATTGGGTTAAGTTACACGTCTCTTACTGTTTAGTTACGCATAGTTACTGCTTCATTTAGATCATGAGTTTGTTAGCAGTCGCAATCTCTCACCTATCTCGTGCTGGTAAAATTGAAATGTTTATTGTAACCGCGTTTCTAAGATGTCACAATTGTTTTTGACTGCTGCCATGCACTGAGCGTCCCAGAATAATACGAATACATCGAGGCGACAAGAGGCAACGGTTTCGCGTCGTTTAAAAAATTGCCTGAGTTGTTATACTCAGCGTGATATTTCTTTACGGAGGGCGCAGGACTTTATGCTGGATATTGAAAAAACAAGTGTTTGATTTTGAGCCTTTGAACGCGTATTAGTGTAGTCGGAGCATATTTCTACAGCACTGAGAGCCCGACTAGTTCATTACATGCTATTTATACATATTTTGTTACAAAATAATTGCAGGGTAAAACTTAGTTGCAATCCAGAACATATTTGAGTGAAAAATTTAAAAAACCTATTTACAGACTTTTGTACACGCTATTTTTAATTTTTCTCGCTTGTAACATTTACAGGGCGTTTTATTTTGTGGAAAACCTTTTTTGATTTTTTTTTTTTTCTGGCCTTTTTAAGCTCTTTTTTCTTGTATACAAAACATGTAAATTCAGCCATTAGTTATGCATTATTACAAGCAAAGTCTTCAAAGGATAGATTTCAATTTGTTGTCCGTACTCTCGTAGTGAGCTACTTAGGTTCGCTTATTGAACACTTATCAAGTTTGATAGCCTAGTTCGCTGCTACTGACTCTGGCCCTGGTCTAGGCCTCTACGAAGTTCTTGAAAAAGTGCGTAAGGAGGTCTGGGTTAACCTACGAATAGAGCAGCGACGCCTCAGGACTCACCGCTTCGCATTCACGTGATCTCGACTGGCAGTTATTTTTGAGGAAGCTGTGTTTGGGGGACACATCTCGGTCGCCTTCAAATGCTCCCCTTTCCTTACAGGTTGTCTTCCGACACGCAACTCGTGCGTTTGCAGTTCTTTTTCCGCCTCGACAGATGATGACATGGCGTCAACATCGCCGCCCTATGCGCAGGCCGCCACTCAAAAACAAAAAAACCCTCAGCCCTCTTGGCTCCAGGGGAAATTTAGCCGACTGGCGGTTTTTTTGTTGATTGAAGACCGCTGGTCAAGTTTTGTTGAACTGGGCTCGGCAATCACGTGTCAAACCCCCCCCCCCCCCCCACCCGAAAACGGTAAAGTGAACGGGACCTTGTTTTTGCTTCCGTTTCCAGCCTCCTTCCAGGATAATTTGGATACAGCAAATAATTACTTCGCTCATGTGTGTGGTGAGGGTATGTTGTTTCATTATTTACCAGGCGTATTTCCTCGGATAGGAACAGCTTCTTGTATTTTCGTCTGCCACCATGGCGAGCCTTAATCTGCGGCTTTGGCACTGCACGTTCTTTGCAAAGCTCCGTGTAGAGTAACCAATGTGGAGTTGTGTAAGATCCTTGTGCCAAGGCTGACGAAGGCTGAGATTAGTCGAGTTCGGACTTCTTGGCAGGCAGGTTTGAAGTGGTTTTCAAAACAAACGCGGTGGTAGATCGCTTTTTAGAGAATGCCATCATTGCGGTTCGTGAGGAGATGGTTACGTTTGAATACCGAGACTCGCACGTGCGAAAATTGTTACCGTATTCCAGTACCCGCTGGAACCACAGGACGAGGAGCTGAGACGTGTTTTGAGTACGCACAAGATGGTTCATACGATCCAGCGTGATGCGATCCCAGTCTTCGCCGACTTCCTTTCGGGAACTAGAAGCGTTCGTATAGTGTCCCAAACACTGTCAATCTTGTGGGTAGGGTCCTGCCGCAATTCGATCTTCAGGGGACGGTTCATCAACGCGTTCGATGCGGTGGCACAGGCCACTACAAGACCGCACGTTCCACCCCCAAATTAACGCACTGCGAGCAGTTCGGGCGCGAGACGTGACAGGCAGCGTGCGCGATGTGCCACGGCGACCACACGCAATGCGAGTGGGGCCTTAAGGCTTCTGCCGCCGCGGTCGCAGTGCGGACAGCCGCCACCATAGCCACACACGCGCAGCAAGATGATGTGAAGCGGGCCACAAGCGAACCCGCAGTCACAATCGCGGCAGAGCAGAGCATCGAACTAGGGGACAGCCTCAAGGCGCAGAGCAGCCGGACACTGACGCGCCGGCTGCCAAAGAGCCCCAGCCGCCAGACCCGTCGCGTGTAGGACAAACCTGGGCGCCAAGATGCACCCAACGTGACCTTCTCAACGTAATGTCCGGTGGGTTTATTTTACTAGTATTTAAATCAACGCGGTATGTTTACATAACGCTCACATTTAAATATATTTTGCCTGAAAACTTATTACAGCCGATCAGAGGGTTTGTTATGTTGTCGCCTTCGTTTTTATGGAAGCTGTAAAAACAAATGGCGCCACCGTTGTTAGGCTACGGTGCTGGACAGGAACCCTTGGTGAGCGTCAACAGAAAGGTTTCTACGACCGCATTGTAGTTGTATAGAGCTCTGAAGTTCCTAACGCATTTATAAACCGATGTCAGGCGTATTAGATCAACGCGCGAAACAGCGCGCGTCTTGGTAATGTCTATCGGCTTTCTTGGGAACATCAGTATTGCGCCGCTAAGCCGTTCAGACACCAAGCGCATTTGGCCTGTCGCTGGAAGGAATAACCGATTTTTACTGGCTCTTCAGGCTGCGAAATGACACCGTGGCGTCTACTTAAGGTGCGCGTAATCCGTTGCGCTTGCTCGGAAGCGGCTGTGGCGGACTTGTGCAAACAAGTCGTTTGGCGCGCACAAACATGACTCCGGATCGTCTAGAAATTACTATGTAAACACCGAAGGCACGACCCTTCATATTTGAGCTGCCCAGTTAGGAGCGTGTGAGTAAATAACCAGGTATTTTTCCTTTTATCAGGGCAACCTAATCTGTTAGTTAGGTGACTTACACCAACAAACAAAAATTTACACTATGTAAACAATTCAACACGCGTCGGCAGTGCAATAGGAATATTGTTGCATGCTTTACATACATGCACATACATGCTTTGTTATAAATCCCTCAATATTGGTTTAGAAGCTTTTTAATTTCTTTTTAGTACTACGGCGCAAATTTGGAGTGCTAAAAGTCCTAACAAGATACGTTAGCTGCATTTCAATGCGCAGATTACCTACATGCACATGTCATGCTCATAAACATTTCAAGAAGTCTTCCTCCTTTCTGACACCTACAGTGAAGCTGCAGTGAAAAGCGCGAGCGAAAATCTCAATTCCGGTTAAAGATCTTTTCGCGCCCTTCATTTTGAATCAAGTACGGCCCGGCGATGATAGGCAGTGATGGAGCCTCTCATCACGTTTGGGATGCTGTTAGTAAACTCGTTAATCTCAAAGACTAACCAACGGTTTCCACTTCTGCAATAAAGACAGCCACACAAATGTAACTGCCACGGGAAAATATTGTTCGGCATCTTCACAATCCGTACCAGGCAATCGACATCATTGTGCTTGTATTACACAGTGTTACATAGGCTGCGTGAAGCACGCACCACCGGGCATTGCATTAGGAGTGGAATTGTTTGCTTACATGTTCCCGCGTCACTTTTTCTGTGGTAGTAGTACTCATCGCCATATTCTTCTGCATAATTGTCTTTGTCATGCATAACTAACGGGCCAGTGTTGTTTTGTAGTCAGGCTTTCACATTCCTCCCAAAGTGGAACGCGTCAGCACGCGCTAGAACGGGCGCTATCAGGTTTTTCGCACTGGGCGTCTGTAGCGCGAGCTCCCTCCAGCGTCCTTTGAGGTGTGGACGCAGGTGAACTGTTGCCTTGGTATTTTTTGCGAGCGACAATAGCAAGCCTGGACCACGCCGGACGCACCTCATTATTCGATTGCTCACATACACGTAAACGGTGGGAGTAAGTGTGACTGGAGGCTTCTTTGATGACGCTGTACATATCCGGCCATAAAAACATCTCCGCCGTCAAAAAGGGCCTATGCACTAGCCTCGATCTCTTGGTTCTAGTGCCGGGCGAAAGGGGAACGAGAGGTCGCAACATATGGTGCTCCCTCTGTCCATGGGATAAGCAGTACAGTGCCTTAGTCACTGTGCAACGGACTCGGGTTATGGCACCGCTTTTTCAACGGCGGAGCTGTTGTAGTTGGCCGTAATATGTGGCTTGTAAGCGCGTTCAAAATACCAGGAATATTCCGAACGCTCGTGCGCGCGTGCATCGCGGCGGCCACATAGAATCCGCGGTACTCGCAGTAGCAATGAAAAAAAAAAAAAACTGGTGACACCTTTGGGAGTGCACCGTGTTGCCTAGCAAGGAACAACGCCACAGTTGGTGTAACACCTCCACAGAACCTCGACGCAACTGCAGGAACGCCGCGCATGCGTCGTGAATATGCGCCGCCGCCGCGCCCCAGCTGCGTCAAGCGCTATCCCGCATGTAAGCTTGGCATGAGGTTCACCCATATCCATGCATATAACGCTAAGTACACCCAGCACAGTACTAAAGGATTAGAGAACATGTTATTAAACAATTTTAAACAGTACAAATGCGTGGTGATGCGCACTTCAGCCCTCACTTATAAAAAACCCTGCAGCATCGCTATGGTTCAAGCCTGAGCGACCTATTGCAAGGGTCGCCACGTTTTCACGCTGAAAGGATTGATGGCTGCACCCTAGAGTGTGCCTTGGAAACTTTTTAAAGTATCATCCTAATTGTGCAATAATACTTAAAATAGTGTGATGACCATAATAAAATTATCTTTGGCGAAGTGTACAACTACGAAGAGTACAAAAGATTTAAATCTTTTTCGCCGATCCTTGTTCGCCTTTTTCGGGTGCAGTAATTCTACATGAATTTATTTCTGTTCGTGTTGTTGTTCTGGTTTTTAGCTCATTTTTATTTTCTCTTGAATAACTGTTGTTTAGCGCATGTTTTACACACTTATTGAGTAGTACTGTGTAAACACTGAGAAGTTTTTTTGTATCGGCAAAAGCCATCCGCTTGCTGTGTACAATGCCAATATTTCTACAGATCCGTCCAGAAGAATCCCTAGCGTACTTCCTCATTTACTTTTTTGTACTACCACCAGCATATGTTGTCCATGTTACATTCTGGCCGCTTTGTAGCTTGTTACTGGTATTTTTTTTCAAACACCACTCCCCTCTTTATTACTTATGCGATTGAGGGTATTAGCAATAAATAAATAGAAAAGTCTTTACCACGCTCTTGAGTGAGCCGACTGAAATGCACACATTGGTCCTAATCGAGACTATTTTGGGTTATCTGGCGGGGTACGTTGGCCCACCGCCACCTTGTAGCACCCACTACTGGTTGTACTCTGGCTCGGTTAACCGTCTTCACTGAACCTCCTTACTGTTTGGCTGCAACGCGTCCTGTAACAAGATAAGCACTGCCCTGTGGTCAGTACGAAATACCGCTATTCCGGAGCACCTCGATAGCCATAGCTCTGAATGTAATTAAAGCGAAGATAAGGGTCTTCTGTAATACTGGCAAGTTCCCTGGTTGTTTAAGAAGTGAAGATATTTCCGCGGATCTCCTTTTCCACTCTTCCAAATTGATTGCGGTCTCTTGCTTTCTCCTTCCCTACTAGCGTTCACACAGAAACTGGTCTGGTACACTCTAAAAAATATATCCTCCTATCCCCATATACTCCCCAGAGGTTCTAAATCGCCTGTCATCTAGTGATCCTCCTTTTAAGTTTTAGGGGCGAAGCTCCTTAGGGCGTGGGTCTGTCCATCCTCGACGTATGTATGTAGCCACCTCTAGTTTAGTTCTGGTGTTTACTAGATGGCGTGGCTAACTCTAGTTTAGTTCTTGGATTGTTTACTAGATGGCGGGTACTTGTATATGATGAAAAGATGCGCTGGATTGTTTACTAGATGGCGTGGCTACCTCTAGTTTAGTTCTTGGATTGTTACTAGATGGCGGGGAGCTGTAATAAAATCCGTTCGCTGTTGGCGCGCGTCGGAGTCGCCCGATGGATAAGGCTGCAGATGTGCGAGCCCGCGAGGCAGAAGCGCTTGGTGAAGCTGCGCGACGCCGCCGCCAAGATCCTGCCGTACGAGAGCGGGAGGCCGAAGCGTGTCGTTCTGGCTGCGCGACGACGACGCCGCCAAGATCCCAGCGTTCGAGAACGAGAGGCCCAAGCGTCACGGCAACGGCGCGAGGACCCTGCCGTACGCGAAGCGGCACGGCTGCGGCGCGAAGAGGATCTCCAAAACGTCAGAGAACGGGAAGCGCGCGAGAAAAGCGCGCGTATCGGCAGGCAGACCCCGATGCAGTGAGAGCTCGTGAGGCGTCTGCAAAACGCATCAGGCGAGCTCAGCCCCAAGGTGCCGACGCGCGGTTTAAGCGAGACTTCTAGACGTTACGTTCGGACACAGATGTAGTGGGCGAACTTTCACTGAAGAGTCACGGTTTTACCGATGATTTCCCCTCAGGAGCTTCGCCCACTCATCATCATTCACCCCGTGGATATGCTGTGAATTTTTTTCTTAGAACATGGGCTAGGGAGGTTTTGTTTACCTCCTCAAAACATGGTGTTTAAGAGATAGGAAAATTGTATTAAGGTAGTGTTTAAAAATGCTCGGTGGAATTTAAGGTGTTAAATTGGAGCATGTTCTGCTTCCTCCAGGGCGTTTTTCAGTTAATTTAAAGACATTTTCTGGTGGTTGCCTAAGCGTTTATGTCTGCTACCTTAAGGAGCATTTGTAGTAACTTTGGGGAGGATTTAGATGGGTTACAAGGAAGCATTTTATTCTTTAAATGGAGTTTTACCGACGTTCAGGGAGATTATGGGAGCATTCTGCTTTTTTGGGAAACGTTTACAAACCCAAAGGGAGCGTTTTGCCCCCAAAATGGGTATTGCGTCTTGCGAAGTATTTTCTTTTCCCGGTCAGAAAGTGTTTTGGATCCTCTACTGAAAGAAACCAGTATGTTAATCACTATTAACGAGTTTTAACGAAAGGTCAACATTTGGCATGGTATTTCGAAGTACAATGGTCGCTCTGAAAGCTTGGAATGAAATACTTGGCTTCTTCCTTTTTTGGTTAAATCAAATCTTTATTAACACATCAACAACTACAACAGTTCTTGATGCTGGGGACGCAATGAAATGCCGTGGCTCGGCTTGACCTGGAGAGTGCCCCGTATACAAGGCAAAAGTAGTAAATGCATGAGACACATAAATGCGG